>PVJN01023168.1:0-15863 GCA_004026805.1 Lasiurus borealis
GAGAATCCAAGATGGTGGCATAGAAAAACACCTACACTGCTGCCTCGTACAACAATTTCAAAACTACAACTAAAAGACAGAACGGACATTATCCAGAACCACAAGAAAGTTGGCTGAGTGGAAATTCTTCAACTTGAGGGAAAGAGAGGGGCTCATGGAGATCCAGAAGAGCTGCAAAAAGCTGAGGTACTGAGGCGCATGCGTGGAGAGAGCGGGTGCTGGAGTACCTGGCTGGCTTTCTCTGGCGAGAGGGGAACGGAGACTCCCAACTGCATTGAACCCCTTATCCTACGGCACTGAACCCCAGGTCCAGCCAAAACTTATACAGGGGGAATTTGGACTGTGAAAAGGGAGAAGTGTATGGAAATTTAGGGAGCCTCAAAAGGGCAGAAGTCTGGTGGTGTGCACAGCACTGTGTGCAGAAGACTGACTGCTGATTGTGCCGCTGGCTTTCACGAGTAGGCAGGAGACATACCCTCCCAACTGTGCCACTTCTAACTCCACTAAACCTCAGTTTCGGGCAAAACCCTGGGGACTCATATGGTCCCAGAGTGCAGGAAGCCAGAAAGGCAGTGGTCTAGAGCATTGCCCACGTGCACAAGGACCATTCCAGTGATTCCCCAGAGTCATGTGAGACGCAGAGGCCATGGAGGGCAGGGCCAACTGGAAGGCAAGGTGGTCCATTAAGCCCTGAGACTCCACCCATCCCAAGCTCAACAGAGAGGCTTTTGCAGTTTTGTAGGTCTTGTATCATAAGGCTGAATCCAACACAGAAGTTCTCCCAGTACAGTGAAAATGCAGAGACAAGGGAAGAGATCACAAATGAAAGAAATGGAGGAAAACAAATGACTGGATATAGAGTTCAAAACCACAGTTATAAGGTTTTTCAAGAATATCCTAGAAAAGATAGATAAATTTAGCAAGACCCAAGAGGAGATGAAAAAGGACCAACTAGAAATTAAACATACACTGACTGAAATAAAAAATATTATACAGAGACCTAATAGCAGACTAGAGGAAGGCAAGAATCAAGTAAAAATTTTGAAATATAAAGAAGCAGAAAACACACAACTGGAAAAGCAGGAAGAAGAAAGAATTAAAAAATGTGAAGATAATGTAAGGAGCCTCTGGGACAGCTTCAAGCGTATCAACATCAGAATTGTGGTGATGCCAGAAGGAGAGAGAGAACAAAATACTGAAAATCTATTTGAAGAAATATTGATTGAAAACTTTCCACATCTGGTGCAAGATATAGACTTACAAATCCAGGAAGCCCACAAAACCCCAAATAAAAGGAATCCAAAGAGGACTACACCAAGCCACATCATAATTAAAATACCAAGAGCAAAAGACAAAGAGAGAATATTAAAAGCAGCAAGAGAAAACAGTTAATTACCTACAAGGGAGCACCCATATGATTGTCAGCTGATTTCTCAACAGAAACTATGCAGGCCAAACAGGAGTGGCAGGAAATGTTCAACATAATGAATAGCAAGAACCTATAACCAAGAATACTCTATCCAGCAAAGCTAACATTCAGAATTGAAGGGCAGATAAAGAGCTTCACAGATAAGAAAAAGGTAAAAGAGTTCATCAACTCCAAACCAGTATTATATGAAACGCTGAAAGGTACTCTTTAAGAAGAGGAAGAAGAAAAAGATAAAAAATTATGAACAACAAATACATATCTGTCAACAAGTGAATCTAAAAATTAAGTGAATCAAAAATTTGATCAACAGAATAAACTGGTGAATATAATAGAATCAGGAGCACAGAAAGGGAGTGGACTGATAATTCTCAAGGGGAAAGGGGTGAAGGGTATGTAGGGAGAGACTGGACAAAAATCATACACCTATGGATGAGGTCAATGTGGGGGAGATAAGGGTAGAGGGAGGGGTGAGAACTGAGTAGAGGGAAGCTATGGAGGAGAAAAAAGAGAAACAAATGTAATAATATGAATAATAAAGATTTAATTTAAAAAATCTTTGTTGTCTCATTATGTTAATGGGATTTTCCAAATATTTCTGATCCATGATGGAAATAAAATTGGGAAGCTAAAAAAAGGGAAAAACTGTAGTATATCAGAGAGAGAAGAAAGTTTTATAAAGTGAGTTACTGAAATTGAATACAGAAGAGTTAAGGTCAAAGAAGTGGAAATTCTAGGAAATGAATAGAAAGAGAAGGCTCTACTTCCACAGTCTGAATCACAGTATCTGATTCTGAGCCTTTTTAAAAATATGAATCAAAAGACACACTTTATTTCTATATTTCATTCCATTTGTAACAAGAGTGAATAGCTCAAATTCTCTTATTTGCAAAACTGTATCCATAATCATAAGTGGACTTGAGCAATGCTGGCAAATTTAGATTATTTTCATATGAAAAATATCAGTGTAAGAAGACATACTAATATGCTGGTAATTAAGTAAAAATGCATTAAATCATGGCATTTCCATTAACACAAATTCTCACCCCGTGTTTAAACTAATCATAACTTAATAATCTGTGCAATTATACCCACTATCTAGATGTGCTCATTTTCAACCTGTTTATAAATCATTTTTAATCATTGTAAATGCAGATTACTGGGCCCTTCTGGAGTGGGACTCAGAAACCACATTTTATTTTTAAAAACATCTTTATTGTTGAAAGTATTAGATATGTCCTTCTTTTTTGCCCATTGATCCTTTCTAGCCCACCCCATCTCCTGCCACCGCCGTTTACTGCCTTATTGTCTGTGTCCAAGGGTTATGCATATATACACATAACTTCTTTGGCTGATCTCTTCCTACCCCCTCAGACCCTACACCACCCACCTTCCTTCTGAGATTGGACAGTCTGTCCCATGCTTCTATGTCTGATTCTGAGACTTTGACCTCTGCCATCAGGGTTATGTCTTCAGTCTTAGGACAACTGGTCTGTTTGTAGTTTCCTTCTCAAAGAAAGTCTTCAGCGCCTGTTTGATGTCCTTGTTCCTGAGACTATAGATGAAGGGGTTCAGCATGGGTGTGACCACAGTGTACATCACTGAGGCTGTTTCACTTGAGTGTGAGCTCTGGATAGCAGCAGAGCTGAGGTACACGCCTAGCGTTGTACAATAAAATAAGGAGACAACCGAGAGGTGAGATGCACACGTAGAAAATGCTTTATACTTCCCCTGAGCTGATGACATTCCACGTATGCAGGACACTATCTTAGAATATGAGTAAAGAATCCCAGCGAAAGGACCACCACCAAGCAGGACAGCTGCAAAATACATCACCATGTTATTAAGAAAGGTGTCTGAACAGGCAAGTTGGATCATCTGATTGAGTTCACAGATAAAGTGGGGGATTTCCAAGTTTGCACAGAAGGACAGCCTCAGCGCCATTAAGCATTGTAACAAGGAATTCAGGATACTCATGATCCAGGATATCAGAACCAGAAGTCCACAGAGCCGGGGATTCATGATGATCATATAGTGCAGGGGGTGGCAGATGGCTATATACCTGTCATAGGCCATTACTGTCAGGAGAAAAACATCCAACACTGAAAATAATATAAGAAAATAAATCTGTGTGATGCATCCTGTATACGTTATGGCTTTCCTCTGTGTTTGGACATTCACAAGCATCTTTGGGATGGTGGTGGAGGTGAAGCAGATGTCTACCAAGGACAGGTTGGAGAGGAAGAAGTACATGGGTGTGTGCAGGTGGGAGTCTGAGCTGACGGCCAGGATGATGAGCAGGTTTCCCAGCACAGTGATCAGGTACATGGAGAGGAAAAGCCCAAATATGAGGGGCTGCAGTTCTGGGTCCTCTGAAAATCCCAGGAGAATAAATTCTGAAATTTGTGTACCATTCCTTGGTGGCATATGGTGGAGACTACTAGGAAAGAGGGAAATAAAAATGACTAATTCACAAAAACCTTATTACATATTTGAAATGCTAAAATTTATATTTGTAGAGAATTAATTGTAACATATTGTGTATGAATCTGGTCCCCTTTTAGGAAAGCCCCTGTTCCACCTGTGATATGAAGCTTTTACATCAATCATAATTTTTCCTTAAGGAGTTATGTATTCTACAGTTTTAATGAGACATTTTTCATGTATTTCAGGAATATAAATTGGGTGCTGACTATGTTTTTGGCATTGTGCAGGCTGTAAGTATGGGGTGCTGAAGAACAAAAGTTTTATGAATTCAAAGACACACTTTCACAATTCAATGATGGAGATGATCCCTGACTCTGGGTCAGGGTAGGTGTGGAAAGCAACATGGATGTTTCTCTCCCCTCCTCAAAATCAATGGAAAAAATATCCTCATATGAGGATTAACTATATATATAACATTTAAGATGGTGACAGGTGTTATAAAGAAAAGGAAAGCAGGTATAAAGAAATGAATAGGATGTTTTATTTTTCATGGGTGTTTAGGCAAGATTTACAAACAAGATGTCATTTTTTTTCTTTTAAATATATTTTATTGATTTTTTTTACAGAAAGGGAGAGGGAGAGAGTATTAGAAACACTGATGAGAAACATTGATCAGCCACGTCCTGCATACCCACTATTGGGGATGTACCCGCAACCAAGGTACATGCCCTTGACTGGAATCAACCTGGGACCCTTGAGTCAGCAGGTTTACGCTCTATCCACTGAGCCAACCGGTTAGGGCAACAAGATGTCATTTGTAAAGAGACTTCAAGTAAGAGAGGGAGATACAAGATTCTGTAGGAAAGCGTGTGTTGGGCAGAGGGAATGGCCAGGGTAAAGATCTTGAGGAAGATGTTTGTTTAATGTTTAGCCAAAAAAGGAATCCAGTGTTGGAGGTGAATGAGCATGAGGAAGAGGATGAGAGAAGGTGTCAGACAAGTTGGGGTCTCTCTGCTACTGTTGAAACCTCAGGCACAGGGACTTCATTGTTCATACTGCCTCTTGCACTTTGTTGCAAAGGTGCCCCATGGATACAAACAGATCCCTCCTTAGTACCCTCACTTGATCGAGTTCTGGCTCCTGTATTGTTAGAGTTACCTCGGATTATATGATCCCTGGTCCTCCTGTTTTGAGGACTGTTCCCCCACCACACTCCCTCTCTCCCCTTCTCTCTCTCTCTCTCTCTCTCTCTCTCTCTCTCTCTCTCTCACACACACACACACACACACGGTGTGGCAAAAGTAGATTTACAATTGTTCACATGGAAAATAATACAATTAAAATGTAATAATATAAGAATAAACTCTGTTCTGTGTATTCACAACTATAAACCTACTTTTGCTCTACCCATTATATACACTATAAAATATTACTCAGCAATACAAAGAATGAAACCTTGCTATTTGCCACAACATGGGAAAGGCCTCGGGAGCATTATGTTAAGTGAAATAAGTCAGACAGATAGACAAATACCATATAATTTCTTTTCCATTAGAATCTTAAACAAAACAAAATGAACAACCCAAACAAAACAAAAACAAACTCATAGATACACAGAATAAACAGAGGGGGTGAGGGAATGGGTGAAAAAGGTGAAGAGGAATACAAGGCACACACTTTCAGTTATAAAATAAATAAATCATGTATATGTAGTAGTGTATAGCACAAAGAATGTAACTAATAATATCTTAATAACTGCACAGTGACAGATGGGTACTAGACTTATTGTGGTGACCACATTGTAAATATATAAATGTTGAATCACTATGTTGCACACCTAAAGTTAATATGATATTGTATGCTAAGCATACTTTAATAAAGAATAAACCATAAAATAATAGTTGTAATTGTATAAAAATTCTATTGACTAAACAGAGTGAGAGCAAAAGGAATGAAATGAAATGAGGAGTTAAAAATGATCTAATAAGCTCAGGTGTGAGAAAGAAAAATCTTCCTTGGTTCTGGCAGCATTTGGAACCTAAGCATATTCCCTGGATGCCAGCAAAATAATAAGAGAACAAAAAGAAACTTGTTTAAAAGACAAAAAGGTGATATGTTTATGGTATCACTTTACATATTGTACAACCAAAGCAAAGGGATAAACCAACACTTCACAAAAGAAAATATCAAGGGGAACATTTTATTTATTTTATTTTTTAAAGAGAGGAAGGAAGAGGGAGAGAGAGTTAGAAACATCTATCAGCTGCCTCCTGCACACTTCCCACTGGGGATGTGAACGTCACCAAGGCATATACTCTTGACTGGAATCGAACCTGGGACCTTTCAATCCACAGGCCAATGCTCTACTCACTGAACCAAACCAGTTAGAGTAAGGGGAACATTTTAAATATCAAGCAGCGAAGACTTGTTTTTTCAGGACCTATTTTGTAATTATTTGACCAGTTCATTTTTTTATGGTCTGAGGGAGGATGAGTTCCTTTCTTCCTTTTCTGACATGGCAACTTTTCTATTATTTCTTGGGCTTTGGGTTTTGATCTCTTTTGTGACAAACCCAGTGAGTACACTCTGTTCCTGGTTCCGGTCCTCATCTAACATGCAAAATATCCCAGATCATGCTTTATAAATCCTGCCACACCATGACAATTTTATACTGAATAGCTTTCTTCATATGATTCTTCCTGAGGTCATTATTTTAAGCACACATATATTTCATTGTTCTCTGCCCTCATGTAATACTGCATGATCAAAAGAGTAACATAATCAATGGACACAGATACTAGGGCGGGGTGGTGAGGGCATGTGCTGGATTAATGAGGGAAGCAGGGGAAGGTCAATAGGGGAAATGCTTTACTATTTGTAATACTTTAAACAATTAAAAAAGAAGAGCAGGGACTTCCCCTGTTTTGTTAACATTTTGAGTTTTTCACAAAGGTATGTGCATGGATACACACGTACATAGAAACAAAACATGGAAAGAAGGAAGGGATAACAAAGCAGGTTAAAATGAATAGTTTCAAAATAAACATAATCAACATAATTGAATGAAGAATCAAATATTAACTGAAAGAAGACATAATTTAAAGAAATCAACATTGGCTAATAATTAAATTATAAATTTAGAAGAATGTAATACATAATGTTCCTAGAATGTTCTGGCACATAGCAGATGCTCAGTTATTATTCATTTAATGATTCCAGAATTACATCTCAATGTATATGACCATTTACTATATTGCAAAGCTTGTCTTTCAATTTAATATTTAGTATTCCTCTTTGACTTTTAATTAATTTTTCTCATGCGAATACCCAGCATGAGAGAAGACGCTGCAATGTACGTCTCACCAACTGCTGTTGCAAAGTACCACTCCCTGCACTGGTCAGGGTCTTTTCAATAAATGCAAAACATGCTCCAACACACCTCACCTTGGAAATTTAACACACTCTCACTTCACTACATTGTACTCCACACCTACTCTATTTCTTTCTCCCCAAACAGCAGAACTCCTCAGATATATTTTCATTTTATTGTAATCATTTTATGCATCTCACTCATTCTACAGTGACATCCAACTGGACTCTCATTCCCACCACCTAATTGTCAACTATGGGTCCTGTATTGCAGATTCGAAAAGGAACATCCTTTTTAACATATTAAGTAAATTAAGAATAAATTAGTTAATGAATAAGTTGAGCTGATTAGGGTCACAGTGACTCAGGTAAAAGCTGACAGATTGCATCCTGTCTGAATCTTTCCGATGTACCTAATAGGCTCTCAGACTCACCTGGATGGGTCTCTGAGAGAAAGGTCTCCGTGTGGAAGTCTGAATGCTCCCTGGATGGTTGATGATGAGACTGAGGATCTGTCTCCACACGAGACAGCAAGAAGGAGTGAAGATCAGTCAGTTCCTGAGCCAGCTTAGGAATCAAAAGCAACAGCCATGTGCTGTCCCCCAGTGTTGTACAAGCTGCACAGGGGAGATGTTTATAGCTCTCTCTATATCTGTTCAACAGGCACATTTCCCTTGTGTTATTCTAACTATGAAGCACATGATTTCCCTGTAGGGCTGTGGAATAAACAGAAAGGAAATTTTCCTAATGATTCTCTATATTATTAGAGAATCCTAAGGGACCAGGTTAGAAGTCAAGTAAATTTAGTTTTTATTTTCCCTCGTCCTTGATCTTCTTGCTTTCCATAGATCTGACCTCCTACGCTGAGTTACCCCAACCATAAGTTATCATTTTTCCCAGTGTGTGAGGCTAAGAAACCTGTCAGGACCAAGTCCCTGTGATCCTCCAGCACTGATCTGTGGTGGGGACACAGTCCTGATTCTCCAGAGAAATGCTATCTTTCTCTCCAACAAGGGGAGAGTTGTATTCTTTTGATAGGCAATTGCAATTCTGACACCACAGCTTTGGCTTCAGGACACATTTGTCAAAATGATGAAGGATTTTGTGCTTATTTCACAAGTTAAAAGCTGTCATTAAGTCCCTCATTATAAAATATACTGGAGGCTCAGTCAGTGCATGGAGAGGAGGGGGGATCCAAAAGCCTGGCCTGCACCCTCTCATAATCCGGGACCCCTTGGGGGATAATCCACTGCTGGTTTAGGCCCGATCCCCCTGGCTTGCAGGGATCGGACCTAACCCAGCAGTCGGACATGCTCTAAGGGATATAGCAGTGCACCTAGTGCCAGGCAGCTAGGGAGGAGCCTTAGTTGGTGCATGCCACTTTTGCTTGTTCTGGCCCGCTGTGCCTGCCACCACTGCTGGGGTTGGGAGAGGCTCCTGCTGCTGCAGCTGCGCTTGCCAGCCTGAGCCCAGCTTCTGGCTGAGTGGTGCTCCTCCTGTGGGAGCACACTGACCACCAGGGGGCAGCTTCTGTGTTGAGCATCTGCCTCCTAATGGTCAGTGCACATCATAGTGACTGGTGGACCAGTCATAATGGTCACTTAGGCTCATATTATATATATATATGTATATATATATATATGTTAATTATGAGATATATGTAGATAGTCTTATGCTACATAACCTGCGCTTAGCATCTTATAAGCATAATTTTATTTAACTTTTGAAAAATCCACTCTATAAGATAGTTCTATTATGAACATTATTCCCCTTTGCAGAAATGGGGCTTAAAGGGGTTTAGTGATCTGCTCAAAGTGTTACAGAGAGCTGGAATAATCAAGCAATGCAGGAGAGTTTGGAGTTACACTTTATTCGCCGTGGTGGGCTCAAGAGAAAATGAATTCAAATTCTAAGCAAAGCTACAAGCAGAACTTCCCTTTTTATAAGGAGCCAGACTTATGTACACTTAGTAGTTATCTTGCTGCTGGCCTTGAAAGCAACATATTTCTATCCAATTAAAAATGCACCTGACATGGCATTGGGATTATGGGCATCTCTAGTCTCTGGCCTACAAGGTCAGACAGCTAAGGTTAACTTCCTCATTATTCAAGCGGGCTAAAGGAGGCTAGAAAGCAAAGTTCTTTTTAGAATAAGAGGCTGTCTAAGAAAAACAGCAGAGAATTCCAAACAGTTGTTTTACAAAATAGGGGTTAGCCTTCTCAAAAGTTACAAATGAGTAAAGGATGGGCCTTGATTGAAATCTATCAGGGTGCTGCTTTCAGTTTTCAATCTTTGGGCCAGTGATTCTCAACCTGAGATGATTTTGCCCAAGGGAATATTTATCAATGTCTGGAGGGAGGCCACCGAACACCTATAATGCCCAACACAAATGTCATATTGGAAATTCAGCCAGCTAAACAGAAGATTCTGTAATCAGAAAGCCAAATTTGGAGTCTTTATATCAAAAGCTGATGGACTTGGGTCTCTCAAATTCTTGCGGCCCTGAATGAACTTAGGGGTTAGCTTGTAAAGGCAAAAAACCCCCAGGTGCTGGCATTGGGGTAGTGTGCTTAGCAGGTATCTTGCAGAAAGCTTGTAGCCTTGAGCACAGTTCAGATAATCAGAAGATACCAGGTATGGGAGGAACCAAGGACGGGTCAGATTCCCCGCGCCGGCAGAGCGGCTTGCAGGACCAGATAATTGAGGCTAACAAGAATGTGCATTAAGTTACTGGCACAGATTCAAATTGCTAGGCCCTCCTCCAAAATGTCTTATTTTCCCCATTATTCCAGCAAGCGGGCTTACAGAAGCTAGACATAGCAGAGTTACTTCTATCAGGGAGGCTATCTGGTTAGGGTACTTCCTGGAATTAACAGAACAAAGGACCATCTGTGTTTTGTGGAAAATTTTAAATGGCAGTTCTTACAAAATGGTCGTTACAGGAACAAGATGGAGTGCCTATCGTTCAGATGGAGGGTGAGGGACAGGATGGAGTCAGTCCTTTCAAGGCCCATGGTTCACAAATACTAGTAGTTAGTTATCCTGCTTCAATTGTCAAGTGAAAGGTGAAAACCTAATGAGACCAGCACTTCCAAAACTTCAATGTGCATATGAATCACTCAGGATTCTAGTTCCTTTGCAGATCTGGGTGGGCCCAGAGATTCTGAAAATCAGCGTCTCTCAAGAGGTGTTGATGCTGCTGGTCCTGGTCTGAGGACCACTCTGTGATTACTTAGGTTGTGGCTCTGTGTCAGAGTCAAGATGTAGATGTTCTGAACCAAAATTTTATTTCTGTGTTGTTCAAAAATGCTTTTATTGATTTTTAGAAAGAGGTGAAGGGAGAAAGACAGAGAGAGAAACGCCAATGAGAGAGAATCATCACTGATCATTTGCCTCCTGTCTGCACTCACTGGGGATGGACCCTATAACTCAAGCATGTACCCTGACCAGGAATTGAACCATGACCTCTTGGTTCTTGGGTCGATGCTCAACTAATGATCAACACTGGCTAGGCTATTTCCATGTAATTTGAATGAATAGTATATTTACTTATTCCAGAAGCTCTTATACATTCTGTGTTTCATTCCTTTATATAAAGCTAATTGAACAACATCAAATAATGAGAAAGGCTTTGTCCATTTTAAAAATAAAGGTCTTAGAGTGAGTTCCAAGAATGTATTTCTGAAAAAGACCATGTATCAGATAAATAGGAGCCTCCAAAAGTTGTCTGCATCCAATCCCATAAACTTTGAATATATTATTCTTATACTAAAGGAGGGGCATGTTAAATCAACTGCTGGCTATGACATGCAGTGAACAGTAGGGAGCAGATGTTCTGACTGGCACATTAGCTTGCTGCTGGGGTTCGGCAAATTGGGACTTAGTGAGATGGGTCAGACACTCCCTGGAGCTCTCCCGTGGTTCCATCCTGGTTGGCCAACCTCCCAAATCTTTCCCCAGCTTCAACTGTGCACAGGTGGGGTCTCTTGGCCTGGCCTGTGCCCTCTCACAATCTGAGACCCCTTGGGGGATGTTGCAGAGCTGCTTTTAGTCTGATCTGCAGGCCAACCTGAGGGATTCCACTGATACACCAATCTGTGCACTGGGCTCTAGTATGCATATAAATTCCTGGGTTAATCACTACCCAATGCACTCCATCCCCCATATTCCCTCTAAAGTTCATCAGTACTTCCATGCTTCTAAGCCTCTGGATCTATTTTGTTCATTAGGATCCTCATATAAATAAGATCATGTAATTATGCTCCAATAAATTAGTTGGAGTTAAAAATTCTAGTGATGTATAACATGTCAGATCAAGAGCACAGGCAGCTGAGTCACATCAGATATTGGTGGGAAATATACCTTATAACTGGGAAGCAAGTTCTCATATATAAATATAGGAACTGATATTAGGCAATTCACATTTGATAAACCATTTTTACATAAATTGTAAGATCAACACACGCACACACACACACACACATTAAACATCACATATTGAAGACAGAAGTGTAATACAGATGCACAAAACATCATGAAAGAGCTTTAGAAACATACCATAGCAATTCATGATGGGCCCAGAATAGATAAGAACTACTTTCTATCACCAAGAAGCAAAATGAGAATATCCAAACAAAATCAGAAATGAAAGTGGAGAAATAACAACGGACCCCACTGAAATACAAAAGATGGTTAAAAAATACTATGAACAACTCTATTCCAACAAACTGGACAACCTGGAGGAAATGGACATATTCCTATAAAAATATAACCTTCCAAAAACTCTACCAGAAAGAATCTAAACATCTCAATAGGCCAATAATTATGGAAGAAATTGAAGCAGTCATCAAAAAGCTTCTAGCAAACAAAAGCCCAGGACTAGGTGGCTACACAGGAGAGTTTTACCAAACATTCAAGGAAGAATTAAAACCTATCCTCCTCAGACTATTCAAAAAATTCAAGAAGAAGGAACACTTCCAAACACCTTCTATGAAGCCAAGCATCACCCTAATACTAAAACCAGATAAAGACAACACAATGAAAGAGAATCACAGGCCAATATCCCTCATGAACATAGATGCCAAAATCCTCAACAAAATTCTAGCAAATCGGATCCAGCAGTACATCAGAAAGATCATACACCATGACCAAGTAGGATTTATCCCAGGAATACAAGAATGTTACAACAGCCACAAATCAATAAAGGTGATACATCACATAAACAAATTGAGAGATAAAAATCACATAGTCATATCAATCGATGCAGAAAAATCATTTGACAAAATCCAACACGCTTTCTTTTTTTAAATTAAATCTTTATTATTCAGATTATTACATTTGTTTCTCTTTTTTCCCCTCCATAGCTCCCCTCCATCCAGCTCCCATCCTTCCCTCTACCCTCACCTCCCCCCGCATTGACTTCATCCATAGGTGTATGATTTTTGTCCAGTCTCTCCCTACACACCCCTCACCCCTTTCCCCCTAAGAATTATCAGTTCTCTCCCTTTCTGTGCTCCTGATTCTATTATATTCACCAGTTTATTCTGTTGATCAAATTTTTAATTCACTTAATTTTTAGGTTCACTTGTTGATAGATACGTAGTTGTTGTTCATAATTTTTTGTCTTTTACCTTTTTCTTCTTCCTCTTCTAAAAGAGTACCTTTCAGCATTTCAGATAATACTGGTTTGGAGTTGATGAACTCCTTTAGCCTTTTCTTATCTGTGAAGCTCTTTATCTGCCCTTCAATTCTGAATGATAGCTTTGCTGGATAGAGTATAGGTTCTTACTATTCATCATGTTGAATATTTTTTGCCACTCCCATCTGGCCTGCATCATTTCTGTTGAGAAATCAGCTGACAGTAGTATGGGTGCTCCCTTGTAGGTAATAAACTGTTTTTCTCCTGCTGCTTTTAATATTCTCTCTTTGTCTTTTGCTCTTGGTATTTTAATTACGATGTGTCTTGGATTCCTTTTATAGGGGGTTCTGTGTGCTTCTTGGACTTGTGTGTCTATTTCTTTTACCAGATGTGGGAAGTTTTCAGTCATTATTTCTTTAAATAGGATTTCAGTATCTTGCTCTCTCTCTTCCTTTGGCACCCCCACAATTCTGATGTTGGTACGCTTGAAACTGTCCCAGAGGCTCCTTACATTATCTTCACATTTTTGGATTATTTTCTCTTCTTGCTTTTCCAGCTGAGTGTTTTCTGATTCTTTATATTTCAAATTTTTGACTTGATTCTTGCCTTGCTCTAGTCTGCTGTTAGGTCTCTGAATAATATTTTTTATTTCAGTCATTGTATGTTTAAATTCTAGTTGGTCCTTTGTCATCTCTAGTTCGATCTTTTTCATCTCCTCTTGGGACTCTCTAACTTTATCCAAATTTTCTAGGATATTCTTGAAAAACCTTATAATCGTGGTTTTGAACTCTATATCCAGTTGTTTCTTTTCCTCTATTTCTTTGTTTGTGATCCATTCCCTTGTCTCGGCATTTTCACTATACTGGGAGAACTTGTATTGGATTCAGCCTTGTGATACCAGACTTGCAAAACCAAAGAAGCGTCTGTTGAGCTTGGGATGGGTGGAGTCTCAGGGCTTAAGGGACCGCCTTGCCTTCCAGTCGGCCCTGCCCTCCACAAGCCCTGAGTCTCATGTGACTGGGTAATCGCTGGAGTGGTCCCTGTGTGCGAGCGCTTTCTTGCAATGCCTCTAGACTGCTGTCCCTCTGACTCCCCTGCGATCTGGCACCATATGAGTCTGGGTCCCCAGGGTTTCGCCCAAAACTGGGGTTTAGTGGAGTTAGAAATGGCACAATTGGGAGGGTCTGTCTCCCGCCCACTCTCGAAAGCCAGTGGCACAATCAGCAGTCTGTCCCCTGCTCACAGGGTTGTGCTTGCCAACAGCTTCCAATCTTTTGGACTCCCCTAAATTTCTGTGCCCTTCTCCCTTTTCACGGTCCAAACTCCCCCCCGTATGAGTTTCGGCTGGATATGGGGTTTACTGTCGTAGGATAAGGGGTTCAATGTCATTGGGAATCTCCATTTCCCTCCTGCCAGAGAAAGCCAGCCAGGTACTCCGGCACCCGCTCTCTCAGCACGTGCGTCTCTGTACCTCAGCTTTTTGCAGCTCCTCTGGGTCTCTGTGAGTCCCTCTTTTTCCTTCTAGTTGTAGAATTTCCACTCAGCCAGCTTTACTGTGGTTTTGGATGATGTCCATTCTGTCTTATAGTTGTAGGTTTGAAATTGTTGTGTGAGGCAGCAGTGTAGGTGTTTACCTATGCCGCCATCTTGGATTCTCCCCAACACCCTTTCTTGATAAAAACTCTCAGCAAGGTGGGAATAAAAAGATCATACCACAACATCATAAAAGACAGATATGATTGCCAAAACCGGTTTGGCTCAGTGGGTAGAGCATCGGTCTAAGGATTGAAAGGTCACAGGTTCAATTCCGGTTGGGGGCATGTACCTTGGTTGCTGGCACATACTCAGGCAGGGGTGTGCAGGAGGCAGCTGATCTATGTTTTTCTCTCATCGATGTTTCTAACTTTCTATCTCTCTCCCTTCCTCTCTGTAAAAAATTAATTAAAAAAAGCCATATATGATAAACTCAGAGCTAACCTCATACTCAATGGGTAAACTAAAACCATTTCCCCTAAGAACAGGATCAAGACAGGTATGCCTACTCTCACCACTCCTGTTTGACATAGTACTGGAAGTATTAGCCATTGCAATTAGACAAGAAGAAGAAATAAAAGGCATCCAAATTGGAAAAGAAGAAGTAAAGCTGTCCTTATTGGCAGATGACATGATACAGTACATAAAAAATCCAAAAGATTCCATAAAAAAACTAATAGACTTAATATATGAATTCAGTAATGTAGCAGGATACAAAATTAATGCCAAGAAATTTATGGCATTTTTGAGAGAGGAGCCAAGATGGCGGCATAGGTAAACACCTACACTGCTGCCTCGCACAACAATTTCAAAACTACAACTAAAAGACAGAACAGACATCATCCAGAACCACAGGAAAGCTGGCTGAGTGGAAGTTCTACAGCTAGAAGGAAAGAGAGGGGCTCACAGAGACCCAGAGGAACTGCAAAAAGCTGAGGTACGGAGACACGCACACTGAGAGAGCGGGTGCCCGAGTACCTGGCTGGCTTTCTCTGACGGGAGGGAAACACAGACTCCCAACGGCATTGAATCCCTTATCCTACAACACTAAACCCCAGATCCAGCTGAAACTCATACGGGGGGAGTTTGGACTGTGAAAAGGGAGAAGTGCACAGAAATTTAAGGGAGTCGCAAAAGATAGGAGGTCTGGTCACGGAGGCGCGCATGCGCACACACAGGGCGCCGGCGCCACACTGAGGACAGATTACTGATTGTGCTGCAGGCTTTTGCGACTGGGCGGGAGACAGACCCTCCCAACTGTGCCACTTCTGAGTCCACTGGGCCCCTGTTTCGGGCGAAACCCTGGAGATCTAGACTCCTGTGGTCCTGGTGCGCAGGGGAGCAGGGGAGCTGGAAAGGCAGCAGTCTGGAGGCACTGCGGGCGCGTGCGCACAAGGACTGCTCCAGCCATTACCCAGTCACGTGAGACTCCGGGGCCGTGGAGGGTGGCGCCGACTGGAAGGCAAGGCT
>PVJN01023168.1:15963-32684 GCA_004026805.1 Lasiurus borealis
CCCATCCCAAGCTCAACAGAGGCTTCTGTGGTCTTGCAAGTAAAAAAGTTTCCCCGACATAGTGAAAATGCCAAGACAAGGGAAGGGATCAAAAACAAAAGAAATGGAGGGAAAAAAACGACTGGATATAGAGTTCAAAACCATGCTTATAAGGTTTCTCAAGAATATGCTAGAAAAGGCGGATAAATTTAGCGAAAGCTTACTAGAGATACAAAAGAGCCAACTAGAGATGCTAGAGATGATGCATAAAATTAGCAAGCCCCAAGAGGAGATGAAAAAGGACCAACTAGAGACACTAACTGAAATAAAAAATATACAGAGACCTAAGAGCAGACCAGAGAAAGGCAAGAATCAAGTAAAAAATTTGAAATATAAAGAAACAGAAAACACTCAACTGGAAAAGCAAGATAGAAAAGAATCCAAAAATGTGAATATAATGTAAGGAGACTCTGGGACAGCTTCAAGCGTACAAACATCAGAATTGTGGGGTGCCAGAGGAAGAGAGAGAGCAAGATACTGAAAACCTATTTAAAGAAATAATGACTGAGAACTTCCCACATCTGGTAAAAGAAATGGACTTACAAGTCCAGGAAGCACACAGAACCCCACATAAAAGGAATCCAAAGAGGACCACACCAAGACACATCATAATTAAAATACCAAGAGCAAAAGACAAAGAGAGAATATTAAAAGCAGCAAGAGAAAAACAGTTTATTACCTACAAGGGAGCACCAATATGAGTGTCAGCTGATTTCTCAACAGAAACAATGCAGGCCAGACGGGAGTGGCAAAAAAATATTCAACGTGATGAATAGCAAGAACCTTCAACCAAGAATAATCTATCCAGCAAGGCTAACATTCAGAATTTCAGGGCAGATAAAGAGCTTCACAGATAAGAAAAAGCTAAAGGAGTTCATCAACTCCAAACCAGTGTTATACGAAATGCTGAAGGGTACTCTTCTAGAAGAGGAAGAAGAAAGAGGTAAAAACCAAAAAATTATGAACAAATACATATCTATCAACAAGTGAATCTAAAAATTAAGTGAATTAAAAATTTGATCAACAGAATAAACTGGTGAATATAATAGAATCAGGAGCACAGAAAGGGAGTGGCCTGTTAATTCTTAGGTGGGGGAAAGGGGTGAAGGGTGTACAGGGAGAGACTGGAAAAAAATCATACACCTATGGATGAGATCAATGGGAGGGAGCTAAGGGCAGAGGGAGGGGTGGGAGCTGGGTGGAGGGGTACTATGGAGGGGAAAAAAGAGAAATAAATGTAATAATCTGAATAATAAAGATTTAATTAAAAAAAGAAATTTATGGCATTTTTATATAGAAATAGTGAACTTACAGAAAGAGAGACTAAAAAAAAACCTCATTTACCATTGCATCAAAAAAATTTAAGATACCTAGGAATAAACTTAACTAAGGAGGTAAAAGACCTATATATGGAAAACTACAGGACACTGAAAAAAGAGGTAGAGGAAGACGTAAACAGATGGAAGAGCATACCATGCTCATGGATTGGGAGAATCAACATCATCAAAATGTCCATACTACCCAAAGCAATCTATAGATTCAATGCACTATCCATTAAAATATCAATGACATATTTCATAGACCTAGAAAGAACTCTCCAAAGATTCATCTGGAATAAAAAGATCCTGAATAGCCATAGCTATCCTAAGAAAAAAAAGTAGGTGAGATCTCAATACCAGATCTCAAGCTGTATTACAAAGCAACTGTTCTCAAAACTGCCTGGTACTGGCACAAGAACAGACACATAGACCAATGGAATAGAACAGAGAATCCAGATATCCACCAAACCACTATGCTCAATTAATATTTGACAAAGGAGGCATGAAAATACAATGGAGTCAAGACAGCCTCTTCAATAAATGGTGCTGGGAAAATTGGACAGATACATGCAAAAAAAATGAAACTGGACCATCAATGTACACCATACACAAAAATAAACTCAAAATGGATATAGGATTTAAACATAAGAAAGGAAACCATAAAAACACTAGAGGAATCCACAGGCAGCACAATCTCAGACATATGCCGAAGGAACTTCTTTACTGATACTGCTCCAAAGGCAATGGAAGCTAAAGAGAAAATAAACAAATGGGACTACATCAAAATAAAAAGCTTTTGCACAGCAAAAGAAACCATCAACAAAACAATAAGAAAGCCCACTGTATAGGAGAACGTATTTGCAAATGTTATCATTGATAAAAGTTGAATCTCCAAAATCTACAGCCAACTTATACAACTTAATAAAAGGAAGATAAACGATCCAATAAAAAAATGGCAACGGACCTAAATAGAACCTTTTTGAAAGATGACAGAAGGAAGGCCAAGAGACACATGAAAACATGCTCAAAGTCACTAATCATCCGAGAGATGCAAATCAAAATGACAATGCGATACCATCTCACACCTGTCAGAATGGCAATCATCAACAAATCAACAAATGACAAGTGTTGGGGAAGATGTGGAGAAAAAGGAACCCTTGTGCACTGTTGATGGGAATGCAGACTGGTGCAGCCACTGTGGAGAACAGTTTGGAGTTTTCTCAAAAATCTAAAAATGGAACTCCCATTTTACCCAGCAATGCCACTCTTAAGAATATATCCAAAGACACTAGAAACACCAATCAGAAAGGATTTATGCACCCTGATGTTCATAGCAGCACAATTTACAATAGCTACAATTTTGAAACAGCGTAGGTGCCCGTCAGCAGATGAGTGTATCAGAAAACTATGGTACATCTACACAATGGAATTTTATGCTGCCATAAAAAAGAAGGAATTCTTACCATTTTCAGCAACCTGGATGGAACTGGAGAGCATTATGCTAAATGAAATAAGCCAGTCAATGAAAGAAAAATACCACATGATCTCACTCATTTATGGATAATAAAGAACATTATAAACTGATAAACAAAAAGATAGATACAGAGGCTGTAAAGCATCAAACAGACTGTCAAATTACAGCGGGAAGGTTAGGGAAAGGTGGGATAGATAAGAGATCAACTGAAGGACTAATATGCATGCATATAAGCATAATCAAGGGACACAGACACTGGGAGGTAGGGTATGCATAGGAGTGGGGTGGAGGGTAATGGGAAGATATGTATACATGTAACACATTAATAAAAAATAAAACTATCGAGGGAATCATATTTGTAGACAGCAATCAAACTTTAAGTAGAAGAGGGCAATAGTTAATTGGAAACATAATCAAGCCAAGCAAAACTCCATCCCAATGTGAAATCTCTTTACACATGGACACCGATCTTACATACATCAATAAGTAAACATACACCATAAGAATAATTTGCATAGCAATAAATCTGACTTAAAAATTTGCTTCCTTATACTGAAGATTATCTCTGACTCTAATTTATTGAAATTTTTGTTTCCATGTTATCTAGAATTGGAGACATGCATTTGATTGTCAGTTTGCTAGTGACTATGGTCGGAATGTGGACACCAAGCTAAATAAGATACAGGATCCTAATGAGAGAACACAACCCAATGACCTCTTAAGACACACACTAAATGTCTACATTCAGAAAGAGCAGGTATGGTAGTGATATATGAAGAAGGTTAAATTGTGCTCTTATATTTTCCTTTCCTATGAAATGATATAAATGGCTTTCGTTACCAAGTGCAGTTCATTTCTATAGGAGTAGTATAACTCATGATTGTTCTTTTAGTAAAATGAAAGAAATATTACTCAGTGTGATAGGTTTCATTAAAAAATTGTTCTTAAGAAATCCATGCAGCCTCATGAGATAAATGAGAATTTCCAAGTATTTCACCCAAGGTTGGGATCAATTTGGGAGAGGAGAAAAATGACATAGGAAAAGCTGTTAGGTATCACAAAGTCAGGAAATTAATAAAATGATGCAATTAAACTGTGTAGAAATCATAGAAAAAGAAGCTCCAGGAATGAACAGAGAGAGTAAATTCTATATCCACAACATTGGGTTTTGAAGCTTTGAGTCCAGCTATCATGTGTATTTCTTCAAACCCAGAACTCTTGGTACTTTTACAGCTACCATCCCAACAAGTCTTTGCAGGGCCCTCTTTATGTCATTGTTCCTGAGACTGTAAATGAAGGGGTTCAGGATGGGGGTGAGCACGATGTACATCACTGAGGCTGTTCCGTTGGACTATGAACTCTGGGTAGAAGCAGAGCTGAGGTAAACTCCTAGGATCGTACCATAAAACAAGGAGACAACGAGAGGTGAGACGCACACATAGAAAATGCCTTATATTTCTCCTGAGATGTGGAGATTCCTCGTATGGAGGACACTATCTTAGAGTAAGAGTAAATGATACTAACAAGGGGACCACCACCCAGTAGCACAGCTACAAAATACATCACCATGGTATTAAGAACAGGCAAGTTGGACCATCTGTTTGATTTCACAGAAATAGTGGGGAATTTCAAAGTCCGTGCAGAAGGACAGTTGCAACACTATTAAGATTTGTACCAAGAAATTCAGGGCATTTATGATCCAGGACATTAGAACCAGAAGTCCACAGAGTTGGGAGTTCATGATGACCATATAGTACAGGGGGTGACAAATTGTCACATACCTGTCATAGGCCATCACAGCCAGAAGGAAGTCATCGAGTCCTGCAAAGAATATGAAAAAATACATCTGTCTGATACAGCCTTCATAGGTGATGACTTTGCTCTGTGTCTGGACGTTCACCAGCATCTTTGGGACGGTGGTGGAGGTGAAACAGATGTCCACCAAGGACAGGTTGGAGAGGAAGAAGTACATGGGTGTGTGGAGGTGGGAGTCTGAGTTGACAGCCAGGATGATGAGTTTTCCCAACACAGTGATCAGGTACATGGAGAGGAAAAGCCCAAATATGAGGGGCTGTAGGTCTGGTTTTTCTGATAATCTCAGAAGAAGAAGTCCTGAAAATCCCGTGAGATTCCCTAGTCCATGAGGTGGAGGTAACTACCATAATATAGGAAAAATGACATTACTAATTTGCACACAAGCAATCATCAGTAACCTAGCATAAAGGAAGTAATTTCCATATTTGGTCTATGGTCTGGTCTCCTTTGGGACATTTCTAGGGCCATTTCTCATTAGAATTTCCTTTTCCATGTGACAACACATGAAGAATTCTTAGTTCTTTCAGTGCGAAAAATAAAAATAAAAATAAAAAGTAATGAATGGGATGTAAAGCACAGTAGGTGTCTGTAGTTTATAATATGTATTGTGCATTGCAAAGTAGCTAAGAGGCTAGATTTTAAAAGTCCTTATCACAAAAAATCTGTTAACTATTGTGGTGACACAGCTACTGTGGAGGTCGTATTGCAATATATACAAATACAGAATCATTATGCAGTACTCCTGAAACTAATATAATGGTTTATGTCAATTATACTTCAATGAAAAATGTTTAAGATGAATGGAGAAAACACAATAGAACTGACTGACAGATTGGACCACATAAAATTTATGAACTTTATACATTCTCCAGAAAACACTTAACATGCATTAAAGAAGTAAATGGAAAACTGTCACTTTGTGTGAAAGTCTCCATTTCTTTGTTAGAAAGAATCCAATAAAAAAATTGAACAAGATGATATTGTCAATAATATTGTGATAAGTCAGTATGGTAATAGGTGATTACTAGACTTTGTGTTGCAATCACATTGTTATTCAATATAAATGTTGAATCAATATGTTGTATACTTGAAACTAATATCATATTGTATACAAACTATACTTAAACAAAAAAAGGGGTAAAAACACTTTGATAACACTATCCAAAAGCAAAGAACTTTCAGGTGTGTAATATAGTGAAAATTACCTTGGATGCCAACTATACCTTTAATTTAAAATAAATAAATTAATAAACAAATAAAGGAAAAAACTTACACAGAGAAATTTTAACAGAGACTCTAAATGCCTTTTGAACTTACAAATTTCATTACTCAGCCTTATAGGTAATGAAATAACTATCAAGTGAATCTCATTAGTTTACTCATTTTCATCTACCAAACAAATTTTTAAAATATGAATAGACAAGGTGAGGAAACATACTATGAAATGTATGTCCCATGCACTGCTAATGCAAGGGTGTATTTGCAACCTTCCTTGGTCTGGACTTTTTTCATCCATTTGGAAAGATAGTCTAATATGCCCCATCAGAAAATTTAAAAAATGCCCTCACATCTCTGTATATTCTTCCACTGCTAATTACCTTTTTGTCTATTTCTGTCAATAGATAAAGTCCTTGAATTTATGTTCTACTTCTACTGAAAGGACTTTATATTTCCAATGCCCTTTTTTAAAAAAATAAATCTTTATTGTTCAGTTTATTACAGATGTTCCTCTTTTTTTTTGCCCCATAGCTCCCTGCCACCTGATTCCCCCCACCACTGTCCTCATCCATAGGTATAAGATTTTTGTCCAATCTCTTCCTTCACCCCTCACTTCTTCTTTTCCCAGAGAATTGTTGGTCCATTCCCTTTCTATGCCCCTAGTTCTATTATATTCACCAGTTTATTCTGCTCATCGAATTTTTTTATTCACTTGATTTTTAGATTCACTTGTTGATAGGTATATATTTGTTATCATTTAGTTGTTCATAATTTTTATCTTTACCTTTTTATTCTTCTTCCTATTCTTAAAGAAAACCCTTCAGCATTTCATATAATCCTGGTTTGATGGTGATGAATTCCTTTAGCTTTTTCTTGTCTGTGAAGCTCTTTATCTGACCTTCAATTCTGAATGATAGCTTTGCTGGGTAGAGCACTCTTGGTTGTAAGTTCTTGTTATTCATCACTTTGAATATTTCCTGCCACTCCCTTCTGGCCTGCTTAGTTTCTGTTGAGAAATCAACTGACAGTTGTATGGGTGCTCCCTTATATGTAACTAACTGTTTTTCTTTTGCTGCTCTCAAGATTCTCTCTTTGTCTTTTGCCCTCGGCATTTTAATTATGATGTGTCTTGGTGTGGTCCTCTTTGGATTCTTTTTATTTGGTGTTTTGTGTACTTCCTGGATTTGTAAGTCCATTTCTTTCACCAGGTAGAGAAAATTCTCAGTCATTATTTCTTCAAATAGATTTTAGTATCTTGTTCTCTCTTCTTCTGGCACTCCCATAATTCTGATGTTGGTATGCTTGAAGTTGTCCCAGAGGCTCCTTACACTATCTTCACATTTTTGGACTCTTTTTTTTTCCTGTTAGGATGTTTTTTGCTTCCTCATTTTTCAGATCTTTGATTTGATTCTTGAGGTCCTCTAGTCTTTATTTCAGACAGTGCATGCCTAATTTCTGACTGGTCCTTTTCCATTTTTTTGGCATTCTCATTAAGATCTTTCAAGGTCTCACTAAGTTTGTCGGTGGTTTGTAGAAGATTCTTGAGTATCTTTATAAATGTGGTTTTGAACTCTATGTTCAGTTGCTTGGTTTCTTCCATTTCTTTCATTCGTGACATGTTTCGTATTTTGGCTGCTTCCTGGTGTTGATGGAGGGGCTTTGTGTGCTAGTTGTCCTTAGTGCCCAGTAGCTTGGCCTCCCCAATCAGCTGAGGTGGACACTCCTGGTGTACTCATTTGTGGGATGGGTTCACAGTCTTGTTGTAGTTAAGCCTTGATTGCTATTGGTACACTGGGAGGAATTGACCTCCAGGCCAATTGACTGTGAGGATTAGCTGTGTCTATTAATGGAAGAACTACTGTGCTGGAGACACCCCTATGGGGCAAGACTTGCTTCAGTGGGGCTTTGGTGCTCACTGAGTCTGCCTCTTGAGTGTGTCACATATGTATGTGAGGAGTTGAAATTCGGTGTCAGGTCACACTGACCTTGAGGTACACTGGTTCTTGGATTTCCAAGGAGGTGCAAGTCAGCTAGTGTCTGAGGCCACCCAGCAGGAGCTACAGGGAGCTCTGCAGATTTCTCCTTTTTGCTTGAAGTTCGGAAGTTTTGGAAGGGTCTGACCCAGTTGCAATTTGTTAGGTTAAGTTGCCAGAGGGCAGGCCATTCATATGCAAAAGTCGCCACACAGCTGGGTAGGTTTGTAAACTGGGCGGGGTGGGTCTCAGGAAATCAATAGGCTAGGGTGTGGCAAACAGCGATGGCTGGCAGTTAGCCCTCTTTGCCACGTTCTGTTCAGTGTCCTGTGTCCCACGCCCCAATGCAGTAAACAATGATTCCAGTGCGCAACTCTGCGATAGAGCGACCCTCCCTTTCCGACCTGATGGCAGACAGTCCAGTTTCTCCCTGTATGAGTCTGGGTCCCCAGAATCTCCCCAGAAACTGGAGTTCAGAGAGTTGGGAACTTGTAACTCCCTCCCAATTGAAAAACAACAGTGCATGCCAGCCTGATTCTCTTACATCTCAGTTCCTCTGCCTTTCTGAGCCTCTGCAGGTCCTACCAGGTCTGGATGCACTTTTTTCTTTACTTCTAGTTGTAAAGCTTTCTTGTGGTTCTGGGGATAGTTGTTTTGTCTTTTAGTTGTAGTTTTGGTGTAGTAGCAAGAGACAGCATGTACAGATGTATATCTTATGCCGCCATCTTGGTTCCTCAATGCCCTTTTTTAATTTGTCTGCTACTAATACCATTTAATTGTTAACATTGAAACTTGCATTCTGAGTGCAAGGTTCACTTTCCTTTGAGCATCATGAATAACACATTAATGTATTAGTAATGTATTGGTATCTGGGCTATGTTTGAATGGTTCTCAGGTGACTCCAGGACAAGTTCTTGGCTTCCAGTCTCTCTGATCCTCTCTTGCCAAATCTGTTGAATTCTGGGACTCATCTGCATGAGAACTCTGAGAGGAAGGTTTCCCTGTGGAAGTCCAAATTCTTGCCTGGATGGTTGATGATGCAGACCAGAGCTCTGTCCCAGACAAGACAACAAGGAGTCAAGCATTGGTCTCCCAGATGTATTTAGGTGACATAACATCTAGCCAAAGGTTGCACATGCTGAAGGTCTGTAGTAGAGTTGCTATTTATATGCTCTGTGTCTGCACATTAGGCACATTTGCTGCTTTTTACTCTAACTTCTAAGCACATGGTTGCCCTTGGGGACATTGGTCTGGGCAGACTGGAAAAGTTTCCTAATGATTCTCTGTTCCCATGAGACTATTTAATAAGTCAGGTGAATGCAGTCGTGATTTAGTTCTTCATTAAATGCCCTGTTTCCTGATGTCTATACCTCTCAGCACCTTATCTCAACTGGAAGGTAAAGTTTCAGAATGGATGGACCTTAAGGGTATTATGCTCAGTGAAATAAGTCAGGGAAAGACTAATACCATAGGATTTCACTTATTTATGAATCTGAAGAGCAAAGTAACTCTCTTCCCCGCCCCCCCCCCCCCAAAAAAAAAAGAAATTGAAAGGCACTCATGGACTGGTGGTTGCCAGAGAAGGACCTTGGGTGACTGGGAGAGTGAAGGAATTAAAAAGTACAAATTGGAAGTTTCAAAATAGTCACAGATGTAAAGTACAACATAGAGAATCTTCCTATGTAAAAGGCTAATATGCTAAGTGTCCTTCTCACCTTCTGATTGGTTGCTATGATGACTTGCTTTATAAACACGTGGAAACATCTTACATTGTAACCAAATGTCTGTGAAACATTTTCCCATGCCTCATCTCATTTGATCCTCACAGAAGTCCTGGAGTAGATAGATAGGAGAATAGGTGAATCCTATTTTCTTTTCATTAGCCAGAAAAATAAATATTTAGAAAGCTTAGAAACTTGACCTTACTGAAAAGAAGTAAGAAATGGTGGAACTTTAAAATGACTTCAGGTTTTCTCACTGTGCAGAATATAGTCAAACACTGCTGCAGTTAAATATTTTACCCTTTGTTCTCCCTGCATGATCTACAATAATAATCTACTTCATGTTAATATTTACTGCTATGTTGCTGACAATGACCTGAAAGAGAATTTGGGTGCTTCACTGGGCTGGAAAAAGTTTAGCTACATCAGAAAGCAGGTCTAATTAAGCAAGGTTATTCTCTCTATATAAAAGGCTAATTTGACTCACACATGTACAATGCATATAAAGCTCTTATTGGCGCCAATTGCATGCATCAGTCATTGTCGATCATGAATTTGGTTGATACTTCTAAATAGAGAAAGAGAAAATATTAAAATATTTCTTCTAATTAATTTCCTTTCAATGTACACAAAGTCATGCACTGGGCCACTAGTATAGTCAATAATATTGTAATAATATCACAATGATATTGTAATAACTCTACTGGGTATCAGGGATGAGCACTATGTAAAATATATGAGAGTCTAACCACTATATTGTACACCTGAAACCAATACAAAATAATAGTGAAATAAACTGTATTTGAAAAAAAAAAGTCTAAAAGAGCTCTTTCACTGCCATCAAGGTGTGTATGTTCACTTCTCCTTCACCATGTCTTCCCACAAGACTTTCAGGATCAAGACATTCCTGGTCAAGAAACAAAAGCAGAATTGGCCCATTCACGAATGGATGTGGATGAAAACTGGTAATAAAACCAGGTACAACTTGAAGAGGAGACATTGGAGAAAAACCAAACTGGTTTTTCCAACCACACACGAGAGATGACTCACATATTTATGCATATCCAGGTTGCCTACACCTTTAAATGATTGAAAAGATGCCATTGTCTGGACAGTTGGAGCATTTTAATTAGAAAATTAATGGACTTGTGATTTTGCTCCATTGATTTTTTTTCTCCGTGCAATAGTAGGATGATTCAGTAATAAATATGTAAGACCTTGTAAAAAAAAAGTCTAAAATAAATTTTTTTAACTGATCTTTGGGTTTTCAAAGCTTTCATTTATGGTGGGGACCTCCCCCTCCCCCGCCCATATCTCTAGAAAATGACCATTTCCCTCTTTAAGAAAGTGAAGATATTTGTTCCTTTAATGTAAAGCTTAGGCTCTATACTCCTTGGCTTCATTTAGCCAAAACAATGAGGAATTTAATAATTATAGTACAAGTTAAGAGCTGCCATTTAGTTCCTCACTATAATATGTTTATTAAATATGATATATATTTAGATTCTGGGCACCATAACCCAGCTTAGCCCATTATAACAATTGTCAAATGTATGTTTTACAAAAATTTAATAACTGCCTTCCCCAATATAGAAATGGGGCACAGAGAGATTTTTAAAATATTTATTTCTATTGATTTCAGAGGGGAAAGCAGATGGAAAGAGACATACCCATGATGATCCCCTTCGAGGAATCTCCTGCATGCCTCCTACAGGGATTCTCTTGCATATCCACAGCGGGGATTGAGCCCACAACCTGGGAATGTGCCTCATCTGGGAAATGAACCATGACCTCCTGGGTTATTAGCTGAACTCAACCACTGAGCCATACCAGCTGGGCAACAGAGGGATTTAATGTGCTCACAGGTATAAACTACAAAATGGATGGAGTTCTGAGGATACCTCCAGTTCTGAGATTCTGGGGCAGTGGTTCTCAAACATAACTTTGCCCTTGGGGATATTGTAATGTCTGAGGGAGCCTGCTAAACTCCTATAATGCACAGGACAGCACTCAGCACAATTAGTTATCCAGCTCTAAGTCTCACCAGTGAAAAGGTGAGAACACCTATTCTAGACCAGCACCTCTCCATTTCACTAGGCAAAGATCACCAATCTTTGTAGTTCAAATGCAAATTCTGATGGATCAAGTCTCCGGGGGGTCCAGAGAATGCATTTCTGACAGGCTCCCAGGTGATGTTGATGCTGCAGGTCCTCGCAGTCTGTGGACCAACAATTGGAGTAGGTGGGCTGTGGCTCTGTGTCACACAGTCTGGTGTAGGTAATTTTAGGTTTTCTCACCAAGATTCTGATAGATCCTCCCTTCCCCCAACTGGTGGGTGGAGTATGAAGTAACCATCTGTGGGACATTCCCAAGATATCAAACCACCAATCAGCACATGCTGAGTGCCCTGGGCCCACCCTTTCCCTTTCCCTTTCTTCCCCTCAAAAGGCATGTTAACCGAAGCTACAGGGCATTCTGGCTGGTTGGGCTCTCCTCTTCCTCCTCCTCCTCCTCCTCCCTCTCCCCATCCATCCCCTCTACTTCTTTCTCCTCCCCCCTTCCCCTCTACTTCCTCCTCCTTCCCCTCCTCCTCTTCCTTCCCCTCTACTTCCTCCTTCCCCTCCCTCCCTTCTACTTTCTCCTCCCCCTCCCCTCCCCCTCTTTCTCTTCCTCCTCCTCCTCTAATCCTGGTTTTTCTACCCTCCTCTGTAATGAATCTCACTCGTTAGTATGAAACAAACTTCCTCTTTTAACATGCCTTGATCCCCAACTTCCATTTCGTGTGCCTTGAACCTTACAGATTCTTCTGAGTATGTTATTTTGAAAGACAAGTTTTTCTCCAACTCTAACGAGGATACATTCTGTGTTTGATTCTTTTATATTAGGGCTCCACAGTGACATTATGTAATTTATACCTGGAAAAGGCTTTGTAGTTGGCGGAATAAGGACTTCAAAAGATGTCAACATCCTAATTTGGAAAACTTTGGAATGTTAACTCACAGAGCAGAGTCACTAAAATAGATGAAATAAAATTATTAGCTCAGATTACCCAGGTTGGAATAATGTCATCACAAGGGTCCTCTAATGTGGAAGAGAGTAGAAGAAGAACTGGAGTCAGAGAGATGTTTGAAGATGCCATGCCGCTGGTATTGAAGATAGAAGGAGGGCCATGGGCCAAGGAATGCAGGCGGCCTCTAGAATACAGAATAAGAACTGAGATTAGGAATGGAATTGAAAAGGGATTAGAAAGGGATTGCATTCTCTCCTGGATCAGCCAAAAAAAATCCAAGCCCTGCAATCATTTTGATCTAAGGCTTTTAAGGCTCATTTCAATCATCTAGAACTTTAAGATAGAAAGTTGCTAATTTGCTACAACAGCAATGGGGAAGTGATATAGACATTTATCCGGTAAGACATTGTTCAAGGGAATTAAGTTTAAGCCTCTCAAATAATTCGGCTAGCTTTCCTTGGGCAAAGGTATTTTGTGTTGAAATTCTACATCATAAAAAAAGTTAGAGCTAATTTAGAGGTATTTGTTTCCAGAGATGGTACAAGGAATTTCCCATTGTGTAAATGTAAACATGCTTCTGACTTTGAGGACTTTGAGGCATTAAGATTGAAAAATAATTCATCAAAATTAAGGTCACATATTTTACTTTATTTCTTTGTATAAAAATGTTACATTTTTATATATTTTATGTTAATTTAAATATTTCTTAAAAATTTCTTTATTTTCCAAATTTCTCTCAAGGTTTCTTTAATTATAATAGGTGGGATTATGAATGAGCATGTATGCATGTGCATATATACATGTGAGTATATGAAATATGTATGCAAATGCACACATATATACACTGCTTACTCTTGAACATTTTCTTTAGACTCAACCAAGTATATTTAACGTTTTACTTGTCCCTTAGATTATTCAATTGAAGTAAGGTTTATTATTCCACATTATCTTCAGAAAGAAGAAAAATGAAGCCTGCTTGAGTTTTTTTAAGCAATAACATAATGCAGTTAAAACTTATTATGCAGATCCAGTGTTCTCACCTTTAGGAACTTATCCTAAGAAACCCCAAACATCAATTAGAAAGAATGTATACAACCCTATGTTCATAGTAGTGCAATGTATAATAACTAAGATCTGGTAACAGCCCAAGTGTCCATCAGTAGATAAGTGGATAAAAAAAATGTGGTACATTTACATTATGGAATATTATGCAAAAAAGAAGACTCTCTTACCCTTTGAGACAGCATGGAGGGACGTGGAGAATATTATGGTAAGCAAAATAAACCAGTCAGAGAAAGACAAGTATCACATCATCTCATTCATATGTGGAATCTATTAAACAAAATAAACTGAAGAACAAAATAGATTTAGAGATACAGAAGCATGGAAAAGATTGTTGAATCTCAGAGGAAAGAGAAGATGGGTTGGTAGGTGGGAAGAGATCAACCAAAGAACTTGTATGCACATATGCATAACCCATAGGCACAGACAATAGGATCCTGAAGGCCTGGGGCAGTTGAAGGGGTGGGCTAGAAAGGTTGAATGGAGAAAAAAGGGACAAATGTACTTTCAACAATAAAGATTTAATTTAACAAAAAACTTACTGTGCATTACCTCAAGCTATATATAAATAGACCATCAACCTTGTACTCTTAATTTATGTAAGGCTTTTTTAATTCAGCAAATTGTACATTTAAAATATGTGCAGTTTGTTATATGTAATTACACTCTAATAAATTAGTTATGAAACGGAATTTTTGGACTGGAACCAAGATTCTTTGTCCACTGGAATCAAAGAATGAATCCACAGACAGAAGGTGGTATAGCAAAGAGGGAGATTTATTGAAGAATAAGTACAGGCTCCTGTCCCAATTTCTCCTCTAGGGACGCAAGCACAGGTGGCCAAGAGTATCCTCAGCCAATAGGTTGGACTTATATGGATGACTCAAGGCACTTATTAAATATTGGCCAAGCATAAAGTACACAGGAGATAGACATGCAATGCCCGAATCACGCACAGTTTATTTACCAGAATCCTGGTGGTTTCCAGACCTTGGCAGGCTACCCAGAGATCAACGCTGACAGACACACACACTGGATGTTGGACATCGCAGCTGCCACTCGGTGTCCTGTAGAGGCCTCCACTTGTGGCTCATGGTTTGGACCCACAGTCTGCGGCAGAGTTCAGGCAGGAAGCAGGAAGGGGAGTGGAGAGCGACCCTCTGCGGAGGAGCAGACAAGCAGCTCTAATATCCTTCAGAACTTGCTCCCTTTTATGTGCTCAAGTAGGCGAATTCAATGTGTCTTTAGTGGTGGGAATCCAATATGGCGGCATAGGTAAACACCTACACTGCTGCCTCGCACAACAATTTCAAAACTACAACTAAAAGACAGAACGGACATCATCCAGAACCACAGGAGAGCTGGCTGAGTGGAAGTTCTACAACTAGAGGGAAAGAGAGGGGCTCACAGAGACCCAGAGGAGCTGCAAAAAGCTGAGGTACGGAGACGCGCAAGTGGCGAGAGTGGGTGCCCGAGTGCCTGGCTGGCTTTCTCTGGCGGGAGGGAGATGGAGACTCTCAAAGGCATTGAAACCTTTATCCTACAACACTAAACCCTGGATCCGGCCAAAACTCATAGGGGGGGAGTTTGGACTGTGAAGGGGGAGAGGTGCACGGAAATTTAGGGGAGTCACAAAGGATCGAGGGCCTGGTGGCGCGCACGGCACTGTGCACAGGACAGATTGCTGATTGTGCCGCTGGCTTTCGCGACTGGGCGGGAGACAGACCCTCCCAACTGTGCCACTTCTGACTCTACTAGGCCCCTGTTTTGGGTGAAACCCTGGGGACGTGGTCTCATGTGGTCCTGGTGCGCAGGGGAGCCAGAGGGGTGGCAGTCTGGAGGCACTGCTGGCGCTCGGGCACAAGGACTGCTCCAGCGATTACCCAGTCATGTGAGACTCAGGGGCCATGGAGGGTGGGGCAACTGGAAGGCAAGGCGGTCCCTTAAGCCCTGAGACTCCACCCATCCCAAGCTCAATAGAGGCTTCTGCGGTTTTGCAAGTCTGGTATCATAAAGCTGAATTCAACACAGAAGTTTCCCCGACATAGTGAAAATGCCGAGACAAGGGAAGGGATCACAAACAAAAGAAATGGAGGAAAAAAAACGACTGGATATAGAGTTCAAAACCATGCTTATAAGGTTTTTCAAGAATATGCTAGAAAAGTTGGATAAATTTAGTGGGACCCAAGAGGAGATGAAAAAGGACATACTAGAGACACTGACTGAAATAAAGAATATTATACAGAGTCCTAACAGCAGACTAGAGGATGGCAAGAATCATGTTAAAAATTTGAAATATAAAGAAGCAGAAAACATTCAACTGGAAAAGCAAGAAGAGGAAAGAATCTAAAAATGTGAAAATAATGTAAGGAGCCTCTGGGACAGCTTCAAGCGTACCAACATCAGAATTGTGGGGATGCCAGAAGAAGAGAGAGAGCAAGATACTGAAAACCTATTTAAAGAAATAATGACTGAAAACTTCCCACACCTGGTAAAAGAAATAGACTTACAAGTCCAGGAAGCACACAGAACCCCAAATAAAAGGAATCTAAAGAGGACCACACCAAGACACATCATAATTAAAATACCAAGAGCAAAAGACAAAGAGAGAATATTAAAAGCAGCAAGAGAAAAACAGTTCATTACCTACAAGGGAGCACCCATATGAGTGTCAGCTGATTTCTCAACAGAAACGATGCAGGCCAGATGGGAGTGGCAAGAAATATTCAATGTGATGAATAGCAAGAACCTACAACCAAGAATAATTTATCCAGCAAAGCTAACATTCAGAATTGAAGGGCAGATAAAAAGCTTCACAGATAAGAAAAAGCTGAAGGAGTTCATCAACTCCAAACCAGTATTATATGAAATGCTGAAAGGTACTCTTGTAGAAGAGGAAGAAGAAAAAGGTAAAAGCCCAAAAATTATGAACAACAAATACATATCTATCAACAAGTGAATCTAAAAATTAAGTGAATTAAAAATTTGATCAACAGAATAAACTGGTGAATATACTAGAATCAGGAGCACAGAAAGGGAGTAGACTGATAATTCTCAGGGGGACAAAAATCATAAAGCATCAAACAGACT
>PVJN01023169.1:0-32611 GCA_004026805.1 Lasiurus borealis
CTGATTACTCATTGTTTAGTTGAAACTATCTGTTTGTATCATGTTAATTTCTGTTATTTCCTGCCTAAAGGCTAGGGGTGTGTCCCAAAGCCTTAATAAAAGGGAGAAAAATGCCAGAGCAAATGGCAGTCCTTTCCACTAGAGGAAGGCTCCCGCCTGGCCCCCCAATATCGCCAAATTAATGTTTTCTAGTCTCTCACTTCATTTGCGTGCGGCCTCCTTCAGAACCCAAACCCTGACCCAGGAACCCTGAACACGCGGGACGTGGAAAGAGGTTCCCACATTTTACGTCTTTTTTTTTTCCCTTTATTGATTAAGGTATTACATATGTGTTTTTAGCCCCCATTGCCTTCCTCATGCCCTCACCCCCCTGTTTTCTGTGTCCATTGGTTAGCTTTATATGCATGCATACAAGTCCTTTGGTTGATCACTTCCCTTTACCCCCACCCTCCCCTACCTTCCCTCTCTAAGGTTTGAGTCTGATCTATGCTACTCTGTCTCTGGATCTATTATTGTTCATCAGTTTATGTTGTTCATTATATTCCACAAATGAATGAGATTATGTGATATTTACACTGGCTTATTTCCCTTAGCATAATGCTCTCCAGGTCCATCCATGCTGTTGTAAATGAAAAGAATTCTTTCTTTTTTACTGCAGTATAGTATTCCATTGTGTAGATATACCACAGTTTTTTAATCCATTCATCTGCTGATGGGCACGTAGGTTGGTTCCAAATCTTAGCTATGGAGAATTGTGCTGCTATGAACATAGGGGTGCATATATCCTTTCTCATTGATGTTTCTAGTTTCTTGGGATATAATCGTAGAAGTGGGATTACTGGGTCAAATGGGAGCTCCATTTTTAGTTTTTTGAGAAAACTCCATACTATTCTCCACAGTGGCTGCACCAGTCTGCATTCCCACCAGCAGTGCACGAGGGTTCCTTTTTCTCGCATCCTTGCCAGCATTTGTTGTTGGTTGATTTGTTGATAATAAACATTCTGACAGATGTGAGATGGTACCGCACTGTTGTTTTGATTTGCATCTCTCAGATAATTAGTGACTTTGAGCATGTTTTCATATGTCTCTTGGCCTTCCTTTTGTTTTCTTTTGGAAAGTATCTATTTAGGTTTATTGCCCATTTTTTGATTGGACTGTTTATCTTCCTTTTGTTAAGTTGTATGAGTTCCCTATAAATGTTGGAAATTAAACCCTTATCAGTGATAACATTGGCAAATACGTTCTCCCATGCAGTGAGCTTTCTTGTTTTATTGATGGTTTCTTTTGCTGTACAAAAGCTTTTTATTTTGATGTAGTCCCATTTGTTTATTTTCTCTTTAGTTTCCATTGCTGTAGGAGTGGTATTGGTGAAGAAATTGCTTTGGCATATGTCTGACATTTTGCTAGAAATTGCGTCAGCATACATCTGACATTTTGTGGATTCCTCTAGTATTTTCTTGGTTTTCCATCTTATGTTTAACTCCTTTATCTATTTTGAGTTTATTTTTGTCTATGGTATAAGTTGTTGGTCTAGTTTCATTTGTTTGCATGTGCCAGTTTTCCCAACACCATTTATTGAAGAGACTGTCTTGACTCCATTGTATGTTCATGTTTTCCTTTCTCAAATATTAATTGAGCATATTGGTTTGAGTTGATTTCTGGGCTCTCTATTCTATTCCATTGATCTATATGTCTGTTCTTGTGCTAGTACCAGGCTGTTTTGAGAACAGTGGCTTTGTAATACAGCTTGATATCTGGTATTGAGATTCCCACCTACTTTGTTTTTCTTTCTCAGGATTGCTGTGGCTATTCAGGGTCTTTTTTTGTTCCAGATGAATCTTTAGAGAGTTCTTTCTAGGTCTGTGAAATATGCCCTTGGTATTTTAATGGGGAGTGCATTGAATCTATAGATTGCTTTGGGTAGTATGGACATTTTATTTTTTTTATTTTTTAAAATACTTTTATTGATTTCAGAAAGATAGGAAAAGGGAGAGAGAGATAGAAACATCAAATGATGAGAGAGAATCATTGATTGCTGTGGCCTGCATGCCCCACACTGGGGATTGAGTCTGCAACTTGGGTATGTGCCCTTGAATGGAATCGAACCTTCATTCCAAAGGCCAATGCTCTATCCACTGAGCCAAACCAGCTAGGGCGGTAGTATGGACATTTTAATGATGTTGATTCAACCAGTCCATGAACATGGTATGTTCTTTCATCTGTTTGTGTCTTCCTCTATCTCTTTTTTCAGTGTCCTGTAGTTTCTGCATATAGGTCTTTTACTTCCTTAGTTAAGTTTATTCCTAGGTATCTTAATTTTTTTGGTGTGATGGTAAATGAAATTGCTTTTTTAGTCTCTCTTTCTGTAATTTCACTATTGGTGTATAGAAATACCATAGGTTTCTTGACATTGATTTTTGTATCCTGCTACATTGCCAAATTCGTTAAGTCTAATATTTTTTAATGAAGTCTTTAGGGTTTTCTATGTGCAGTATCATTTCATCTGTGAATAAAGACAGTTTTATTTCTTCTTTTCCAATTTGGATGCCTTTTATTTCATCTTCTTGTCTAATTGCAATGGCTAATACTTCCAGTACTATGTCAAAGAGAAGTGGTAAGAGTGGGCATCCCTGTCTTGTTCCTGTTCTTAGGGGAAATGGTTTTAGTTTTTGCCCATTGAGTATGATGTTAGCTGTGGGTTTATCATATATGGATTTTATGATGTTGAGGTATGATCCTTCTATTCCCACCTTGTTGAGAGTTTTTATCAAGAAAGGGTGTTGGATTTTGTCAAGTGCTTTTTCTGCATTAATTGATATGACTATGTGATTTTTATCTCTCAATTTATTTATGTGATGTATCATGTTTATTGATTTGTGGATATTGTACCATCCTTGCATTCCTGGGATAAATCTTACTTGGTCATGGTGTATAATCTTTCTGGTGTACTGCTGAATCCAATTTTCTAGAATTTTGTTGAGGATTTTGGCATCTATGTTTATGAGGGATATTGGTTTGTAATTCTGTTTCATTGCATTATCTTTATCTGGTTTTGGTATTAGGGTGATGATGGCTTCATAGAATGGGCTTGGAAGTGCACCTTCCTCTTGAATTTTTTGGAATAGTCTGAGGAGGATAGGTTTTAATGCTTCCTTTAATGTTTGGTAAAACTCCTTGTGAAGCTGTCTGGCCTCAGGCTTTTGTTTGCTGGAAACTTTTTGATGACTGCTTCAATTTCTTCCATAGTGATCAGCCTATTGATATTTTTCGATTTTTCCTGATTGAATTTTGGAAGGTTATGTTTTTCTAGAAATATGTCCATTTTCTTCAGGTTGGAATAAAGTTCATAGTATTTTTTAACAATCCTTTTTATTTTTGTGGGGTCTGTTGTTATTTTGCCTCTTTCATTTCTGATTTTGCTTATTTGCGTCTTCTCTCTTTGCTTCTTGGTGAGCTTGGCTAGGGTTTAATCAATCTTGTTTATCCTTTCAAAGAACCAGCTCTTGATTTCATTGATCTTTTGTATTTTTTTTATCTCTATATCATTTATTTCTGCTCTGATCTTTATTATCTCCTTCCTTCTGCTCACTCTGGGCCTTTCTTGTTGCTCTATTTCTAATATTTTAAGTTGTAGAGTTCGATGATTTACTACCATTTTTCCTTTTTTTAAAAAAATATATTTTATTGATTTCTTGCAGAGATGAAAGGAAAGGGATAGAGAGCTAGAAACATCTATGAGAAAAAGACATCGATCAGCTGCCTCTTGCACGCCCCCCACTGGGGATATGCCTGCAACCAAGATACATGCCCCTGACTGGAATCGAACCTGGGACCTTCCAGTTTGCAGACCAACGCTCTGTTCACTGAGCCAAACCGGTTTCGGCTTTCCTTGTTTTTTTTTGAGGTAGGCCTGTAGAGCTATAAACTTCCCTCTAAGGGCTGCTTTCATTGTGTCCCACAGATTTTGGATTGTTGTATTTTTATTGTTATTAGTTTACAGGATGATTTTAATTTCTTCTTTGATCTTATTGGTAACTCAATCATTGTTTAATAGCATGCTATTCAGCTTCCAAGTGTTCAAATTTTTTTTGGATTGTTTTTATTGTAGTTTATTTCTAATATGCCATTGTGGCCTGAGAAGATGCTTGATATGATTTCTATTTTCTTGAATTTGGGGAGACTTTGGTTATGACTCAATATGTGGTCAATTTTGGAAAATGTCCCATGTGCACTTGAGAAGAACATATATTCCATGGCTTTGAGGTGAAACGTTCTGAAGATGTCAATTAAGTCCATCTGCTCTAGTGAGTTATTTAGGATTGCTGTGTCTTTTCTGATATTTTGTGTAGAAGATTTATCCAGTGATGTCAGTGGTTTATTAAAATGCCCTAGTATGATGGTATTACTGTTAATCTCTCCTTTGATATTTTCCAGGAGGTTTTTATTTTTTATTTTTTTATTTTTTTATTTTTTTTATTTTTATTTTTTTATGTATTTGGGTGCTCCTGCATTGGGTGCATATGTTTATCAGGGTTGTATCTTATTGTATCAATCCCTTTTGTATTATGAAGTGACTTTCCTTATCTCTTGTTATGGCTTTCATTTTAGGTCTATTTTGTCATATATAAGTATTGCTACCCCAGCTTTTTTTTCATTTCCATTTGCCTGAAATATATTTTTCTATCCCTTCACTTTCAGTCTGTGTGAGTCCTTTGTTCTGAGGTGGGTCTCTTGTAGACAGCATATATATAGGTCATGTTTTTTTTTATCCATTCAGCCACTCCATGTCTTTTGATTGGAGCATTTAGTCCAATTATGTTTAAAGTTATTATTGATAGGTACTTGTTTGTAGCCATTTTTGTTTTGTGTACCTTTTTTCCTTCTTACCTTTTATTCTTCTTTTTACAACAGTCCCTTTAGCATTTCTTGCATTTCTGGCTTGGTAATGATAAACTCCCTTAGCTTTTTTTTTTTTTTTTGTCTGTGAAGCTCCTTATTTCCCCTTCAATTTTGAATGATAGCCTTGCTAAATAGAGTATTCTTGGGTTCAGTCCCTTGCTTTGCATCACTTTGTAAATTTCCTTCCATTCTTTTCTGACCTGATGTGTTTCTGTTGCGAAATCATTTAATAATCCAATGGGAGCTCCCTTGTATGTAACTTTCTATCTCTCTCTTGCAGCCTTTAAGATGATCTCTGAATATTTGCCATTGTAATTATAATGCGTCTTTGTGTGGGTTCATTGTGTTTGGAACTCTCTGTGCTTGTGTGATTTTTTTTCTTCCCCACATCAGGGAAGTTTTCTGACATTTTTTCTTCAAATAGGTTTTCTAACCCTTGTTTCTCTTCCTGTTGTTCTGGAACCCCTATTATTCATATGTTGCTTCATTTCATGTTGTCCCATATCTCCCTTAGGTTTTCCTCCTGTCTTTTAATTCTTTTCTCCAACTGCAGTTCAGTTTGGGTGTGTTTTATCTTCTAATTCACTAATTTGGTCCTCTGCTTCTAATGTTGAAACTTTCCATGGTGTTTATTTTATTTTATTTTTTATTTTTATTGCAGCTATATCACTCTTCATTTTTTTCTGATTCTTACATAAATTGTTGATTTTTTTCATCCATCTGGTTTATGAACTGTATGACCCTTATTCTGAATTATTTTTCTGACATATTGCATGCCTCTGTTTCACTTAGCTACTTTTCTGGTGATTCTTTCTTTTATCTTTTGGGGATTTCCTTGTCTACCCATTTTTTTTTTTTTAATCTTACTGATGGATCTAGATGCTGAGTCGTGCAGGGGCTGCTTCTTGGATGGCAGTGACTCCTTTGGCTGTGGTTGTTCCTTGGGCAATGATGGCAGCGGTTGCTCCTCAGTTGGCAGTGGCTCCTCTGGTGGGTGCTGTTTGCAGCAGTGGTGGCTCCTCTGGCTGGTGGGGAGAGGGTGCTCACACAGCTGCTGCTCCTCAGACAGTCTGATCATGAGGATGCTGCTCCTCAGATGGGGGCCGGCTGCTCATGTAGCTGCTGCTCCTTGGATGGGGTGGGCTGCTTGCACGGCTGCTGCTCCTCGGATGGGGGAGGCTGCTCACCCAGCTGCTTCTTGTTGAACAGGTGTGGGCTGTGTGTGGCTGCCGCTCCTCCGATGTGGGAAGTCTGCTGGTGTGGCTGCTGCTCATTGAACCAGGGTGGGCTGCTCATGTGGCTGCTGCTCCTCAAATGGGAGCAGGCTGCTAGTGGAACTGCTACTCTTTGGACAGAGTCGGGTTGTTCACCAAGTTGCTGATCCTCGGATGGGATCGGGCTGCTTGTGTGTTTGCTGCTCCTCAGACAGGGGCAGGCTGCTCACACAGCTGCTGCTCCTCAGATGGGGGCAAGTTGTTCACGCAGCTGCTGCTCCTCAGACAGGTGTAGGGTGCAGGCTGCATGCAGCTGCTGCTCCTCGGGTGGGAGTGGGCTGCTCATGTGGTTGCTGTCCCTCAAATGGAGGAGCAGGCCACTCACACAGCTGCTGCTTCTTGAATAGAGGCAGGCCACACGAGGCTGCTGTTCCTCAGCCTGGGGTGGGCTGCTCATGGGGCTGCTATTCCTTGGACAGGAGCTGGCTTCTTATGTGTCTGCTGTTTGCATGGTCGCAGTGCCCTGGGCTAAAGCATTGGGCCTGTCAGAAGGGAGCATGCTTCCAAACTCACAGGAGCCTGTGCCTGGGGTGGCTGGAGACTTGTTGACTATGGGACCACAGCTGAGGTAGCAGGTCCCTGGCAGGGGTATCTGTAGAGTCCCAGGTATTATCTGAAGGTACCCAGGGTGGAGGTAAGACTGGGCTCCCAGTTATAGCAGCTCTTCCCTTCAAAAAGGTAAGGCCTCTGAGGAAGACCTGGCCTTCTGGTACTGTTTGTAGTGGTATCAGAGGCTGCCTACTTAGGTGAGCCCAGTTAGCCTGCCCCTGAAGGTCCTGTGAAATCTACTTGTGACACACACACACCACAACCACACACTCCTCTTTTGCTCCCTCACTCCCTCACATGCTCTTCCTCACTGCTGCCTTTTTCCTGCCTCTATAGTTGGGTCTGGGGTGTTGTTAACCCATTCATGGATGGAATTTCCTCTCCAGGTGTCTGGCTATGTGGCTTGCTCTCTAGCACATTGGCCAGACAGGATAAAATTCACCTTGTCAAGACACAACACAAAGGGAACAAAACATGAATGTACTCATGACACTGATAACCCCAATATAAGTGACCACCTGAGAAAAGAGAATTAGGGGAGAGAAAAGAAAGCATAAATTATATCAAACAGAGGAAAAAAGATGAGAGAAAAGAAAAAGGAGAATATAATACATATGAGGAAACACCACAGAACAAATAGATAAATCAAAAAATGCAAACACTAAAAATCCAGCAAAGAGGATGGGGGCAAAATCTGTAGAGGCTGAGCTTATATACAGAAAAGAAGGTTAATAATTGGATGAATATGTGGAGGACCTCAGTTCAGTGTAGAGGAAGTAGAAAGGGATGAGTTAATAAGAAGAAAGGGAACAAGAAAATAATAATAATAAATTTACAAAAAAATGATTTAAAAAATGTAAAAATAAATAGCAAATAAAATATAATGATGGAAAAATAATGCAAAAGAAATAGAAAATAAAGCAACAAACAAACAAACAAAGGAAAATAAAAATAGATAACAAAATAATAAAATAAAATGAAAAAGTGAAGTGTTGTTCCTTCGGCTGGCTTAAGATCCCAGTCTTCTGTACTGTCTATGGCTTCTCAGTTTCCTGTTGCTGGGACTGAAGGCCTCTGTTTAGACCAGTCCCTGAGGACTCTCAGATAGTATTCAGGTTTTATTTTTAAATCCTTTGTACCATTCAGGGAGTATTCTGGGTGTGGCTGTATTGGTTGCCTAGAGACTAAAGGGAGGGGCTATGTCTTCAGGAGAAAATGGCTACCCAGGTCCCAGGCTCAGGTATGATTTAGTGCCAGACTGGAACTATGCAGTCTGGTCAGCCCTTCAGGCTACCCCCTCTGGGCTCAGTCACTCATGACTGTGGACCCAGATCTAGATTCCCCTGCCACCAGCAGTCCTGTATACCTCCTTTCCACAGTCAGATGGTGTGCCTATCCCAAGGGATGCAGCTCAGTGGTGCCGTGTAGTTTCCCTTAGACCCTCTGGGCTCAGAGGTTTGACAGATACCTCCTTCCCAGATCCTTGATTTTACCTTTCTCCAGGGGTCCTCTGCCCTTCCTGGCTGCAAATTGTCTCACCACCTGAGTCTCCTTTGCCAATTCAGGGTGGATGTTATTCATTTCAGCTGCTCATTTGCTCCGGGACAAGGCTTGGGACACATCCATCTATTCCACCACCAGTTTTTCCTCTCCAAGTGCTACGTCTTTGGCAGCTCACAAGACAGTCCCTGCTGGAAAGTAAATTTATTGTCTCCTCTCACCCTCATTTTCAGTGATTCTTACCTTACGACTTTCTGTTGGAAGGCTTTAGAAGTCCTTGGTGCCATCCAATAGCATCGTGGAGGTAATCCTGTGTTGTTGTTTTTTAAGAAAAGTCACTATGGAAGATGCAATTTCTACTTGGTTAATCTGCATGTGGTTGATCATGCATATTCAATCTGTTAGCAAAATGCTAGCATTTTTTACTTCTTAAGTGGAAATAGAAAATGGATCATGGAACTGTCCCCCATGAGGAACTTGCAATTAGCAAACTGCCCTGTTGCTTTCTTCTTACTGGAGTTGCATGGACTGATTTTGATATATTCTAGTTGATAGGACTGATTTGTTCATTTGGTTTGAACCTCATTCTAATGAGGCCAAGAGTGTACATCTCATGTCGGTAGATCTTTGAATGTATCTCCTTGTTCACCTGCACAAGGGGTGGAGACACAAAGACATCACCACTCCATGCACATACCTCACAGAACATCACATGTTGGGTATAACGGACTGTATATTCTATTTCGTTGATGTCAAACATCTGGCTTACTAGGGGTATTTAAGGGAAGAAGAGCAGTAAGTTAAAAGGAAAATGCCATTCTATATGATAAAAGAGTAATATGCAAATCGACTGAACAGCAAACAATGGTTCACTATGATGTGCAATGACCACCAGGGAGCAGACACTCAACACAGCTGTCCCCAGCCCGCAGGCCTGGATCGCCCGATTGGGGCCAGCTGGCCAACCTCTGGGTCCCTTCCCCTGGCCTGAAGGCTCTGATCGAGGATGGGGAATGGGGAACTGGGTAGGGGAGGTGGCAGGGGCAGGGCCGGCTATTGGTAGCTGGGGAAGATGGCCCTGATTGCAGGTCAGGCCTAGGGACTGTACCCATGCATGCATTTCAGGCGCCAGACCTCTAGTCTAAATAATGATATGAGCATGAGTTGTCCATTTGGAAGACATACAGAAAATGCATGGAAGCAGAAGCACTATAGTGCACAAGGCAGTGAAATCACTGGAGTGGTTCCTCTTTCATCAGTGGAAGGGGAGATGCTCCTTGGTTCATGTGCAAATTTAAGAGAACAGGAGGGAAAACTGTTTAAGATCTTTGCTCAGAAAGAACTGAAGCAATGCAAGACTGTTAGTATAGCTGACTCCAGGCAAGGGAATGCTGTTAAGTGCCTCCCTTTGGGGTTTTTGGACAGTTGCTCAAGTTCAATCTTTGAAAGTTGGAAGATCTGGCCACAGAGTATGTAAAAAGAATTTTTAAAATTTATTTTATTGATTTTTACAGAGAAGAGGAAGGGAGAAGGATAGAGAGTTAGAAACATCGATGAGAAACATTCATCAACTGCCTCCTACACACTTCCTACTGGGACATGCCCTTGACTGGGACCGAACCTTTCAGTCTATAGGCCGAAACTCTATCCATTGAGCCAAACCAGTTAGGGCTGAAAAGAATTTTTGCCTTTTAAATATAGACTTCATTGTGTTGTAGATTATTTCTTTTTAAAAAATGTTTTATTTTTTTACAGAGAGGAAGGGAGAGAATAGAGAGTTAGAAACATCGATGAGAGAGAGATATCAATCAGCCACCTCCTGGACGCCCCCCATTGGGGAAGTGCCCGCAACCCTGGTACATGCCCTTGACCGGAATCAAACCTGGGACCTTCCAGTCTGCAGGCCGACGCTCTATCCACTGAGCCAAACCGGTCTTGGCGTAGATTATTTCTTCATGCTCACTTGGTACAGACCGATGTACTAGGTACTCAGTGGCTATGTTGCTGTCGCCTTTGTGTGGTTCAACTGACATTTTATTTTCCTGTTTCATTTGTTCTGGTCTACATAGCTTTTCACTTAAGCAATGATTACGTGTCTGCTCCCCTCAATCAACGTTTGTTTCATGAACCATTCTACCTAGTAGCAGTAACAGTGCTTTCCTCTGTCTTGGGGTTCTTTTTCAAACTTGTTACCCTATGGCATGTTTCTTAAACATGTGATCTTGTGATGTCTCTTTTTAGAACACCCAAGAAGCAGGGATTTTAAAAGTTGCAAAGCCAGAAAGTCCTGCCTTCAAGACCTTCCCCACCAGGAGTAAGTTGCTGCAGTGTACACTGCCTTCAAGAACCAAAGTGCAAGTCCCATGTCTACAAGGGACCAAAACTATTACTCAGGACAGACCTCTGGGATAACACCAGTGGACCAGCCTAGCAGATACTTATTTGAAATTGCTTAAAATTAAAAAAGTAAGAACTACTGCAGTCATACAGCTCAGAAAATAAGTCAGTTCCTGAGCAGGTGGTACAACTTGCTGTCAGTAGCCATAAAGGACTTTGCACAAACACCCTCATTTCCTTTCTTCTGCTGTTTCTCAGCTCTTCCAGTAGGTGTCACTATAACCACAGAACAAACATTCCAGAGCTTGGTATGTTAACTTTATTTTTCTAGCATAATAATTTAAAGTATTTACACACTGCACACTCACTGTTTTACACAGATACTTATTCATATACCTATGACCACATCTAAAGATTCGACACACTGTGGGGTTTCCAAGCATAAAAAGGGGACAAAAATGTTTTGAGTCTTTTAAATTAAAACAGCCATGTGGAGCATCTGTGAAATCCAGTGTTTCCCTCCCAGTTTGAGGCTCCCCAGGAGACCTTGGAACAGCTACAGCCTGTCCACATGTTGGGTGTCACCCAAACTCGTCTGGTTAAGGAGAATTTCAAGAACCAACATGTGCAAGTTACATTTTCTCTAAGAAATCCCAGAAAAGAAACAGGAGAAAATAAAGCTGGCTCTTCTCTAGAGAAACACCAGCGTTTCTGCCAGTTCTCTCTGAGGACTGTCAATGTTGTAGGGACATTGGTGATTAACAGAATAGCTAAGTACACTGGTACTCATCCTAGTGATGCAGGATGCTTCTAAGCATCCTTTCCAGTTAAATATGGCAAAACCGTCCAATTTTCTTTTCCCAACTATTTATTAGTAGAGGTGCTTGTTTTGCTTTCCCTACAAAAGACAAAGGTACATTAATCATACACTCCAAACCAAGATATTGTAGAATTTTCTACTCATTTTTACTTCACTTTTATACTATTTGCACAAACATAGTGGTTAGAAGTACCCCATTTCCTCTCAATTCCAAAACAAAATTAACTGGCTATAGCTTCTGACCCAGGCACACCGTTCCCTAAGTGAACAGCAGCAGCACAGTTCGGAGCTGATGGTAGGTAGGCCCCTCGTTTTTATAAAAGAATGTCAGGTTGAGTTTCAATTTTCAGGTGTTAAATGTTTGTTAAACAGCAAGATGTCCTCATTTCCCCCCCAGACTGGCCAGATTATTCTCTCATTTGCCACGAGAGAGGACGTTTGCCACTTCTGGGTGAACCCACAGTTCCATCCTGGGACTGGATGACGACACATCAGTTCACTAAGGAAAAGAACTTCAGGAAAATGACATCCTCTTTGCCTGCCAGTTTGGGCCTCTGGCAGTGCGAATCCAGGGACGACGTTACCTAACTGAAATTTAGCACAATCTTGACCCACATTGCTATGGTATTTAAAGTTTATTAACTGTTGCTTACATTCATGGAAACGTAAGGTAAAGCAGAAGTTCTATCCCTCTTTCTTGGAACCTAACACATTTGAGATATGACTCTATAAACCTACCTCTTGTGTTTACTTTTCTCAGTTCCCGCGCGTGCCTCGCCTGTTACCTTCCTTTTGCAGGGGGGTGCCGACGATGGAAGTGAGGGGGTAAGGAATTTTTCTATTTTATGGGGATTTCACCAAGTTACATGAGCAACTAATATTCACCTACAAATGTTGAGAGGGAGGATGTGATTAGAAAGGGACCACCTGGGAAGAACCGCTGCTTATTGAGAATGCCTCGATTACGTAGCACTCGGAGTCAGGCCAAGGAAGCTTGTCATTGACACCCAGTCCATTCCATCACGCACACAGGTCAGACTGTGGGAAACTTTGTGAAGGGATCTGGGCCTTAGTAGAGAAGGCTAAGAAAGTGGCCTCGCATTACTTCTACAGAAAGGCATCGTCACCAAATTTTTTTTTTTTGGCCTTTTTGTTCATTGCAAAGTAAGAGTTGAAGGGGGAAGGGGCACATAGTTTATAAAAAGGGACATGGGATGAGAAAGGCTGAGAGCTAAATGCCTCGTTATTTATTGATGAAATTGCCCTTTCTGACCTATAAAGACAGCCCTTTTATATGCTTCAACTTAACATGCCGCAAGTTCTCACATATAACAATCATAGATTAACAAGGGTCATAGTAATATTCTCCCTCTCCCCTTGAAAGGTAAGGTGTTAGGCTTCTTCAACACTGGAATTTAACTGCCAAGAAGCACCTGTAAGGAGTTAACCATCCTTCCAATCAAGTGAGCACAGAAGAGGGGAGGAGCTCAAAGGAACAGGAGGCTGTACATGGTGGGAGTCAGTAGCAATGGGAAAGGGCAGAAGGGGGCGGCCAAGAACAGCTACACACGTCATCACTGGTCATATTCAAAGGGTCGCTGGGTATGGTGTCTCTGTATATGTACTATACATACTAACCAGGTACACACATAAATATTTAATATATAAAAAATAAAGTGCTTTCTAACAGGGCCCCCGGCAGGGACATTATAAAACATTTCACAAAACTGCAAAATAAAATCGATACAATCAAAGAACACTACATCCAACATATGTGAGGACAGTCAAACACAGTATGTACAATCTGGTGGGTGTCCCAGGACAAACATCCCGTCATATACATGGTATATACAGATATACTCTTTTACTCAATATATTATGACAATATATATTTAAAATTTTGTTATAGACAGAAAAAAAAAAAAAAAGACAACCCCTACAAAAACACAAGGATCAAGCATGTGAGTCCTAGACTGAGAGACCAATGGCTGCCTGCTCGGAGCACCTCGTGCCCGCTGCTTGGGAAAATGTGCCAGCGTTCCTTCCTCGGGTGCAGTGCCTCCACGTCCTCCAAGGCGCTGTGGGCAGCAGCGGTGAAGTTGGCATCACCGGTGGTGAGCAGGTCGAAGACACAGGACTGGAAATAGATGTCCTTCACTGGCATCTTCTCGTGGCATTGAGCGTTGGCAGTCTCCAGTGTGTAGCCAGGCCAGGCCTGTGCCAGAGAGGTGTGAGGCAGGGTGTGCCCCAGGATGGCAGACACCTGGCCCTGCCCGTCGTCGATGCGCTCGCTCAGAGGGCAGCCATTGACACACAGCTGCAGGTCCTGGCTTTCCTCGTAGGACATGGCCAGGTCTTCGGGCATGCGGATGGCGAGGGTCAGGTAGCGACCCAGCTGCCGCACAAACACCGTCGTCCCGATGTAGCGGGCGTGCATCTCCACATAGCGGCCGCTCTCCCTCTCCACGATCCGCAGGCTCTTGACGTCGCCGTCCCCACCGCTGGTGCTGCCATCCACAAAGGCAGCCGGCAGGTCATCGGTCACAGCCTGGTACACTTTCTGATCCGTACACTCACGGTGGGCTTTGAAGATGATCGTGATCTGTGGGAAGGAGGAACATGCACAGAGTTTAACAATGGGAAGGAAAGGACGGTGCCTCCCTCTGTAGCGAGAGCTTTCCTTACTCTGGAGTTGAACAGCTAGAGAAAGAACCTCCACGCTCACACCCTCACAAAGAATAATGTGGCTGTGAGGAAAAATTTAAAAGTCCTATGTGTTTAGAATGAACATGTAACACAAGTCCAGGGAATGTGCATGAGGAAAATGTGTCTTGACTGAGAACAGTGTTGCTGTTGGGATATAGACAGTTTTAAGTGAGCGTTTCTATCTTGTCTCTTTCCAAAAGCAGATGAGTGATTTAGCTCTGAGAAAATAAGATTCCTAAATTATGCAATTAACAATATACTTACCAGAACCCTGATTCCTAAAAGGTTTCTTCATTGGACTTGTAAAAAAAAAAAATCCCATAACTAAACACTACAACCTTACTCGTGACCACTGGAGACAGAGCAGGGAGCGGACGGGTCATCCCAGCAGCAGCTACCACACAGCTACCAAGCCAGGGCCTCAGGAAAGATTTCTCTAAGTCTCTTAATCAAATGTTTCACATGACTGGCTAATCCCTGCGACAGGAAAATCACTTGGCAAATACAGCTCCCAAGCACTGGCAGAGAATAAGTACCCTAAACCTAGTTACAGCAAATGTTTTCCCCAAATAGCACACGGTCTTTTAGCCTCTCTGAATGCTCCCAGCCAACTCTTCAATTCTCTAAATTAAGCAGACAATTCATGGAGAAAAACAAACCTGACAATACAAAAGCTTCCCTTCGGCGAACCCACTTTCTTTCCTTAGAACAATTATTTAAAAAAACTGAACCTTCGAGCACCTAGACCTCTAACACACTCAGCATCTCCAGTGCAGGTGGTGGAGGAAGAGAGGACCTCCTGGTCTCACAAGGTGGGAAAACGGTCCCGATTTGAGATTTGTGTTATTGTCAGTCACTGAGGTAACAGCTTATTTTTCTTTCTTCTTGGAGGAAAAAAAAAAAAGTATCAGGTGACTTCAGTCAAGGAGGAAGGTAGACAGGCCAGCACACTACAAATTACTCTGGATGGAGGAAACCACCTCCTGCAAGGAAACTAATCAAAACAATAGACCCTTGTTAAAAAGGCCAGAAAATGCCCTGGCCCCCTCCCGCTCCTCTCCGAGTCCTCACCACCACCCTCAAGTTTATGTCTGAAGTTTTTTTTCCTGAACTCAGCCAGCATTTGCTCACACTATTTAATCCCACATGTTCCCACTGGTGTTACTTGACTGGAATTTTCCAGCCATTTCATTTTAACTTCAGCCAGTTGTAAAGCCAGATCTGAACCAGCTGCACTGGAGCAATTGGTTAAATTCATATCCGTTGTTTGCAGCTGCAACTAAGGCCAGACAATGTGCTATGAAGTGCTTGGATTTCGCCCTTCCTAATTACTCTGAGCGACAATTTAATTTCACCACCAGCCTTCTCCCATTTCAACACCTTAACAACCCAAAGGGGGCACAGGGATGCGTTCAGGACATTGGCTGTGCATCCAAACACAGGACCTCCCAGAGTGAATGGGACTTTGAGCGAGGTATCTAATGGGACTATAAAATAGATTTATTTGGTGGCTCTAAAGACAGTTTGACAAGGTGTGTGTTTTGTGTTTTCTTTTTTTTAAGGCAAGCTAGGATCCCTTGCAGGTGAAAAGATTAATTCAAATAAATTCTGCACCTGAAAAATTCAAAGTTAACATGTTAAGCGCTCAGTTTGTTTTTCTTCTGGATGGAAAGTATAGTGTCAGACACCGGTGACTGACTGGGTGCTTAACATGCTAATATAAATGGCTAAAATAAGAGTTAATAATAGACTTTTCATATAATCAGTATCCTTGTTTTCAATTAGAACATTCCCAAAGATACCACACTTTTACAACAGCTAAGTAATTTGTTTTTAAATTTGTCAAATTTAAACCAACTTGCTATTTGCAAGAATTAAGTACTTTTTGTTCACCTTAGAAAAAAAACAAAGAGGAATTAGTTTTTGTTTTTTTGGGGGGGAAAAATAGAGATCCAGTTCCACAGAAGATTCCAAAAAGGCAAGCGTGGGTCAATATTGAGATGAGTGGGGTTCTTCCTACATGTCTTACCAGGGCTCTGCTGTTTCACCGAGCACACCCATTTCTACCCAGGATTCATTTCAAACCCTCTCACATACTGTCCCCTGCTATGCCTGTAACGCACCTTGGGAAGATCAAGTGAAAAAACTCAAAGCTTGACCTCTGCACTAGTATCTACACTTAGAAAATATTCCAGGTTATCTAAAAGATTTTTATCTGTCCAATTCCTGGGAGTGATTTTCTCTGAGACACTGAAGCTGATATTTCTCATAGTTCTCAGAGCCTCTGTATACAATTAGCTCATGAATCAAAATATTGAGGGTGATGCATCAATCTCAAAGCATGAGGGGGTTTCCTAAGTGGTCCTCTGTAGTTTAAGTACATACCTAGAGACACCATCCATGTAAATGTAGAAAACACTAGGTAATAGTTTCACGTGACTTAAGTTTTGTAGTGCAACTTCATTCCTCATATAATTACAATACAAGCTCTTAAACAGCAAGCATAAAAGGACCAGAAATTCGTTTTCAGATTCTGTCTTCCTCTTCAGAAAAAAATTAACTCTTATAAAACATTCAAAATTTAATTAAAATTTTTGGAAATTCCAAACCTTTTGTATTTCCAACTAGCAGTTATCAGAGCTTTGTAAAAACAGAGTATTCAAAAGCTCTCGAATAATTTAAAAAAATACTAGCTATGCTGCTTTCTTTTCTCCCTCTATGAAGAGATCCATATGCTGTAATAACTCAATTTGGCACATCTGTTCTATGCCACACCATTTATTATTGATGGATGGCATTTCTGTGCATTTAAAACATCAATGCCTTTTGTTAAACCTCCCCCACCCAGACCCTCTCAAACCCACCTCAGACAAACTACTCCAGTTCTCCTCATTCATTTTTAATATTCACTCCCTGAGATCTTTACCACCCTCAAGGTCTATCAGGAAGAGAGAGATAGCAGCTACAAATCAACCTTTCCACACATGAAAGCAAGAAAGACTTAAGGTTTGCTGTGAAATATCAAAATTTAGAGGCATCTGCCTCTCCTTTCTTGGGGGTGGGGAGGTAGGGAGTGGGAAGATGGGGGGACAGGGAGGATACATGTTTAAAAAATGAGATAGCCAACAAAAAGGAAAACTCAGCCACTGTCTTGCCAAGATACAGACATATCTTTCCCACGCTCGATAGCCTCTTAAAGTGCTCTGCACAGGTTTTCAAACAGCAGAATTCCCCAAAGGTTTGTGCACTTAACTATGTGTGCTTGTTGCCTTTTGGAAGAAACATTTATCAGTGTTTAATCAGGCCCTTCGACACTACAAGTGCAGGACCTTCCGGGAATCCTCCAACACCAGAACTATCGGTCAAGGGACTCACTTTTCTTGGATTAATGGGCAGCAAACTAAAGTGAAATTGTCACAGATATTAGATTAAAACATGGGGAAACAATTTTGATATGGACCTGGTTAAAACACTGCTTGTTAAAGGAACCTAAATGAATTTTATTTCATATAATAACTTATATGTCCCCCTCATCAAATTCTCTGGATGCATCACAGGTTGAAAAAATAGGTGACTCTGAGGGAGGATTAGGTATCCTTTTACAGGTAAGTGGTTTAGAGACTACATTCAGTCCTGTGGAGGGAGCAAAAAGGAAACCATTCTAACAAGAAAGAGACATGCTTCCAAGAAATATGCATGCTCTATCTCCAGCTCTTTTTTTTCCTAATTTAATAAATCTTTTTTTTTCAGATTACAATTGTTCCTCTAGTTCCCACTCCACTCTCTGCCTTTACCTCCCCTGCACCGTCCTCATCCATAGGTGTACGATTTTTGTCCAGTCTCTTCCCAAACCCCCTACCCACCTTTCCCCCCAAGAATTGTCAGTCCACTCCCTTTCTATGCCCCTGATTCTATTATATTCACCAGTTTATTCTGTTCATCAGATTTTTAATTCACTTGATTTTGATTCACTTGTTGATATGTATTTGTTTATAATTTTTATCTTTACCTTTTTCTTCTTCACCCTCTTCTTAAAGAGTATCTTTCAGCATTTCATATAATACTGGTTTGGTGGTGATGAACTCCTTTAGCTTTTTCTTATCTGTGAAGCTCTTTATCTGCCCTTCAATGCTGAATAACTTTGCTGGGTAATCTTGGTTTGTAGGTTCTTGCTATTCATCACTTGGAATATTTCTTGCCACTCCTTTCTAGCCTGCATAGTTTCTGTTGAGAAATCAGCTGGGTGCTCCCTTATAAGTAACTGTTTTTCTCTTGCTGCTTTTAATATTCTCTGTCTTTTGCTCTTGGTATTTTAATTATGATGTGTCTTGATGTGGTCCTCTTTGGATTCCTTGTTTGGGGTTTTGTGCGCTTCCTGGACTTGTCATTCTATTTCTTTCACCTGGTGGAAGTTTTCAGTCATTATTTCTTCAAATAGGTTTTCAGTATCTTGCGCACTCTCTCCTTCTGGCACCCCCATAATTCAAATGTTGGTATGCTTGGAGAGGCTCCTTAAACTATCTTCAAATTTTTGGATTTTTTTCTTTTTGTTTTTCTGTTTTGTTTTTTTTTCTTTGTATTTCAAATCTTTTTTTTAATATATTTTATTGAAAGAGAGGAAGGGAGAGTGATAGAAAGTCAGAAACATTGATGAGAGAGAGACATTGATCAGCTGCCTCCTGCACGCCTCACACTGGAGATGTGCCTGCAAGCAAGGTACATGCCCCCGACCAGAATCGAACCTGGGACCCTTCAGTCCGCAGGCTGACGCTCTATCCACTGAGCCAAACTGGTGTCGGCTGTATTTCAAATCTTTGACTTGATTCTTGTGTTCCTCTAGTCTGCTGTTAGGTCTCTGTAGAATATTTTTATTTCAGTGTGTGTTTAATTTCTAGTTGGTCCTTTTTATATCCTCGTGGGTCTCACTAAATTTATCGGCTTTTTCTAGAAAATTCTTGAAAAACCTTATAATCATGGTTTTGAACTCTTTATCCAGTTGTTTGCTTTCCTCCATTTCTTTCGTATGTGATGTTTCTTGTCTCCGCATTTTCGCTGCTTCCCTGAGTTGGTAGAGTAGCTTTGTGTGCTAGGTGTCATATAGGGCCCAGTAGCTCAGCCTCCCCAGTTATCTGAGGTGGACACTCTTGGTGCACCCCTTTGTGGACTGTGTGCACAGCCTTTTTGTATTTAAGTCTTGATTGTTGTTGATATCATTAGGGGGAACTGACCTCCAGGCCAATTGGCTGTGAAGATCAGCTGTGTCTACACTGAGAGAACTTCTGTGTGGAGACACCCTTATGGCTATCTCTAGCTCTTAAACATCTGATTTTTTATGGTTGAAGTCAAAGCCGAGGAAACTTGGAAGCACCAAAAGAAGTAGAGGCCTTAGAAGACTCCTTCCTTCCAGAGTTTTCCGGGTCACCCCCAGCCTCACCCCACCCCCTGACAGGTTCCTGGGACATGTGGATCTGGGTGGAGCTGAGTCACCCATCTAGGCTGGGAGGCAGGTGCCTATTCTTTGGTTATAAAAGATGGGAGAACTCTGTCTCTTCCATTTTTAGGAGCAAAGGAGAGAAAAAGCATATTCATCTAGAACAGTGGTTCTCAACCTGTGGGTCGCGACCCCTTTGGGGGTCGAATGACCGTTTCACAGGGGTCGCCTAAGACCATTGGAAAATGCAGATATTTACATCACGATGCATAACAGTAGCAAAATTTCATGGTTGGGGGTCACCACCACATGAGGAACTGTATGCAAGGGTCGCGGCCTTAGGAAGGTTGAGAACCACTGCTCTATATCAACTATCTACTACAGGAAGACTGAATGTTAAGACTTACGAAAGTGTATTTTGTTAAATGATTGTGTTGGACTAGGACAGGACAGTATACATGTTTAAAAGGAGGGTGGCAGATTAAAAATCTTACCCTTGACTCCCTTTTTTGGGGCTTGAATGAGACAAATAACCAGCTACCTTTAAAAGAGGTATCAAAACAGGTTTCTCTTCCCTCAGAGTTTCTTTCCACAGAGCTCTGTTCTAGGAACACTTACAGGAATCCAGAGAAATGGAATGGATCAGCTTATTTATTCTTCACTGTTGCTCCAGGTAATACATGTAGGAACAAGGGCCGCCTTGGCTGATGGAGGGGTTCTTGGCAGCAGACGGAGAAAGAAGAAACCAAACCAGAGGGAAGGACACCCACAGCTGAGGCTGCTAGGGTGGTCCAGAGCAGAAGCGCTGGGCTCCAAGGCTGTAAAGAGCATGCCAGAGTGCAAGGGAAGCAGGCCCAGGGATGACACACAAAAGGGACAGGCACAAAAATGACCACTTCCAAAGAGTAAAACTTCTATACTCTTAAAACAAGGAAGGCTGGAAGTGTAAATAGGCTCAGAGACAGGGAAGTTGGCTAGCTTCCTTGTACAGACCAGAGCAAGGCTGTGCTGAGCCATAAGTCCTTCAAGTCTCAGCCACTCAGAGAGCTCCACAGGAACTTCTCGTTGGCTGGTTGTGCTCGGACTTTGCATACAGGGAGCTCAGCAAACGTAGGGTCTCACTGTGCTTCTAGATGTGAAGTTAGGCATGTGTGGACAATATTGCAGGCCCAGGCTGCGAGGCTAAAAATATTTTGAAAGGTGAGAGCCAGGGCCCAAAGCATAACTCTAGGGGTAAGAATCTGCCCTAGCAGGTCTGGCCCTCCCCTTCAGGGAGCTCATCCCTCAGGGGATGTGGGGTAGGGCTACACATTCCAGGCCCCAGAGGGTCTCTGGGCAAATGCTCTGGGTTTAGGTTCAGCACAGCTGTGTCCCAAACCGTTGGAGATTAGGAAATCATAGCCTCTTTCATCCCCCCTCCCCCCTTTAGTTTTGGGAGGTGATTTAAAAGGTATTAAAAGGCTTGAAGGTCTTCACAATACTACACTCACAACACTTTGTCACTTCTAGGTTCAAGTTCTCAGGGTTATTAAAAAGAAAAAAAAGCCTACAAGGTGGTTAGAGGCCCTGACCATATATTTCAAGAAGTCAGTTACGAGGAATGCTACAAAAACAATATCCCTCTGTCTTCATTTTCCCGAGGTAGGGAGACTACATTGCTTAAGCTCATGCATGCACATCTGTGCGTATTCACACACATCCTAAAATGGAAAGATTGAACCCTGACCCCATTTCAGCGTTTATGAAAGTGAGTGTTGAAATGCTGTCATATCGGTTCTATCCACAGCACACATACTATATTCCAACACTGAGAGAACCCCAACAGAATTAGCCAAATGTTCTTTTGACTCCAATTCTAAAAATAACCAGCTAACCAGGACATAAAAAATTCTTCTGTCCACAGAACCAGGCTCACCTGAAGTTCTTTCTAGACCCAATAGCACCGGGCTTTCAGGGCAAGGCTGTCAGTTAAATTCTGTATCTTAGAAGCGTGTTGCTATTCCTGTTAGTTACCACTCACTGACATGCGGAGCAGTTTAAAGAGTCCTTAAGTTACCCCACCCACAAGAACACAAAATTCAAAACAGTGGAAGAGCAAGTTCTACTGCAGTCAAAACAAACAAAGACAAAATGGGTAAGGTAGCATTTTTCATTGTTCAACACTGTAGGTAAGTCGTTTTGCATGCCACATTCCACACAGGCAGAAACTGTTTGGTTAGCATTAGTTGGAGCCAACAAAAAAAGTACCAGCCACCCAATGTTTCCCTCTCACCCCTTCCTCTCAAAATGTTGACTCAAAGAAAATTTAACAGGGCAGAGAGAGACACTTGGAAATGTGACAGAAAAACAAGTTCTAACTCTCAGCTGTGCATCAGACTTGGCCTTATGCCTCTGGTTTAAACTATGGAGGAGTGTGGATCTGTTTTAAAGCAGCAGAGGCCCACGGGAGCCATGGAATCCTGCCTGACTAGGGCAGGGCAAGGCCTGGGTTAACTTCACTTACAAATGGGGGATTTGGAAGGTCCTCTCCTCCTTTCTAAACCACATCTGGGTCAGAGTAGCACACAGTCCAGGAGATTCAAAATGCAGGCCTTAAAAGAGGCAGATACAAACCTAGTACAATTTTAGACAGTTTCTACTAACATCTCTTTATTCCAAAAAATGGAAAGATGGTAAAAGGACTCATTAGTCAGAATATTTTAATGTGTATGGACAATATAAAGGTGAACCTTGTTTGGAAAATACAGCACAATGAATAACCAAGGTAGGCCCATTCATGTTACAAGATGATTTTTCTACTTATACCATACAGCTAATAATTCCTTCTTTTTCTGCTTTCTTTCCCACATGCATTTGGAAATCCATTTTACCTCCAGGCAATTTGCTGAAACTATGTAAAGCAAAGTTGAGTAGGTTCCTGGGCCTAAGACTTGATAATCCAGTACACACAAGGACTATACATGCAGGAAACAAAAAAAACACTACCACCTGGAATTATAGCTGATTTCTGCTCTTCTCCGAACTATTCTTCAATGTTTCAATAGTTTCTACAATAAATAACTTCAAGGAAGATAAGGATATCTAAGAAACGCTTTCATGAGTTTTAAAAATGAGACAGGATCCTAGAAAAAGAATTTAAAAACTGAAGACTCTGATAGTCAAATTCTAGAAAGCTTTTTGGATTAAATCAAAGACCAACAACCTTTCAAAAGTGACAGCCAGGGTCTAGACCCTACTGGGATGTAGGAGTGTGAGGAAATATGGGTGTAAATAAAGGGCTACTTTGACAGTGGCTGGAAAGGGAGACTGTCAAACTCCAGAAGTAAAAAAAAGAAAAAAAAATGGCCCTAGACAAGTGACCAGGATGGAGGAGTGTGCTCTGGGTATAGCAACCCACCTCTCTGGCCATTTAAAAATAAATAAATAATAAATAAATAATTATTTTTTAATATATTTTTTTGATTTCAGAAAGGAAGGGACAGAGAGCTAGAAACATCAATCACAAGAGAGAATCATTGATTGGCTGCCTACTGCACACCCCCTACTGGGGAATATGCTTGTATGTGCCCTTGACCAGAATCAAACCCGGGACTCTTCAATCCACAGGCTGATGTGCTCTATCCACTGAGCCAAACCAGCTAGGGCTCTCTGGCCTTTCTTGGCACCTGCAACAACTTGCTAAGCGGTTGCATGTAGAACCAGCTTATGAATGTGTGCCACCAATGTTCAAAAAAAAAAAACACCCTGAAAATGGCTGGTTTTACACACCCCACAATTCTCCATTGACTGCTGCAAATTTCATCCCGAACCTCCCCCACACAGTAGGTCCTTTGACGCTTGCTAGTTGAAACTCAGAACTAAATCACAAATTTTATCAGGTAAAGTATTATACTAAGCAGGGGGCTACAACTGCAAACTTCTTTCCCTCCTGCTCCCCAATATACCTCCACTGGTCTAGCAACTCTGGTAATTTCTGCAAAACAAGGAGGACCAGGACAAGGAGCAAATCTTAGAGAGATGGCAAGAATTACCTGCATAACAGATAAGTCATAACAAAATAAAGAGCAATCTCAGATTTTAAAGATTGGTTACAATGTATCTGCAAAGCAGTTGTGCTCTCTGGAAGGAAAGAATATGTCCCCTTGCATGCAAGAACAATGTTCACATATTTAAAACACACTCCTGCTGATGGGAGGATGCAGCATTTACCTTAGTCCATAGTGTAGCTCACACTGCATCTATGCGTGAAGAAAAAAAGATACAGAAACCTGGCTCCAAAAACAATGCCCTAGGCCTGGGGTCACGAGAGAACAGATTTTCAAACCTTGATGCAGAGATATACTTAAAATGACAGTGGAAAGACTTCGCAATGCAGGCACATAACTCTCTGATTCTGTAACCAACAGAATGCTCCACAACAGGTTTGCATACCATATACAAGTTTACATGCCAGCTACAGGCAAAGAGGCACCAGAAAGAAAGAGAGGACTCAATGCTCTAGGACCCTACAAGCAAATAAGGGAACACGTTGGGTTTACAGTTTGAAGAACATAGTAAGCAATGAACCAAACAAACTAAATCTTCCTACAACTTCCATCATCATCCCAGTGAAAGTTTTCAGAATTTCTAGAAAGCATTTAAGAATTAGAGATAATCAGAAACTTTTAAATATATCTTGAAGGGTAAGGACTTCCTCCCATGCTTTGGGTAGTTGAGTGCTACTGCCCATGGAGATAACCTGGAACTGGTGGCCCGGGGTGGCTGCAAGAACATTTAAGGCACCTCAGTGTCCACTCACCTGGCCAACAATCACCTGGGTTGGTCAAGCACAAAGAACACACCTTTTTCCCAAATGCAAACTGCCTTAAGGTAAACCACCTTCTCTCATTAAAGCATGAAGCAAAGGGAAATCTGTCATCCCCAGCTTACCACCCCCAACCCCATTTGTAATTTTGTCTCACTGAGACTGTGATGGGAAAGGACATGCATTAAAAGAAAATAAAAAGTAAAACAAAAGTATCTAAATTACTTGTAAAAAATTATTTAAAAAAATATGACCATTGTTTTGATATGCAATAAATGCATACCTGAAATTTTTTGGAAAAGGAATTTTAAATGCACCTCAGGAACTTATTTTTTCAAGAACTGTGATTTTAATACTCTAGTATAGGCTATTAGGAAAATAGCCTATTTGCAAAGTACAGATCCTTTCATAAAATAATTTATATCAAAATCACTTCCTATAATCACAACATATATACAAATCTTTATTGAGTCCACTTAAACAGATACACAGAAGCACACAGGAGTTGAGACTGAGGAACTGGCCAGGCAAATGTGGAAGGTACAGAAGTCAATCACTTACACAGATGACCTGTTTATTCACTGGTGAGGCCCAGGAGAGTTACTGACTTGTGTCCGCCTGCAACCTAGTGTGAACTACTCCTCCCCCCAAACAAAAACTGCTTTTCTTTCCCAAGTAACCAACCCTGCCAGTTCTAAGCCTGTCCTCTCATCTCTCCCTCAGTGCCTGCAGGTCTGAAGCGTCTCTCACAGCCAAAGGTGGGGAAGATGGCCCAGAGCTGATGTGGATCTCAGCCCACGTGTGTAGCTGTGCCAGAAACCCCTGCTGCCCTGAGGGGTGGAGAGATGAAAAACCAGCCCTGGCCTCGGAACACACCTACCTGGCAAGATGGCCAACCACACAGACTGCTCCAGAGAGGGAGCCTCGCAGGCTGGCAGAGGACATAAAACCCTGGATGCCCTGTGAAAGCACACCTGCGCTCACCGTCACGAATGGGGAGACCGGGCCACACTGTCCAGCACTGCAGGCCTAGCTGCCCTGAACTCACTGCCTGCACATGGAAAAGGGGAAAGCTTGGCTAGCAAATGGTCCCCGGGAGTACAGAGAACTTCAGTTTTCTTTCAGTTTGTTGTTTACATATCCCCCCACTGAGTTCTGTATTTTTGTGACGAGGAAAAGTAGGCATGGAGGGTCAGGCAGAACTTACAAAGCTAAGCTTGAAAGTGCTTGCTCAAGAAGCCAGTTTCCCAGGATGAAGAACTCTCTTAGGGAGTTTACTACCCAAATACCCAGGTCTAGTGCTTGAGTTCAATGCTGAAGGCAGGGAAATAAGTAGATGCTTAAATATGATTTCAGTATCATAGCAGATCAGTCTCATCAATACCATCGGTCGGTTTTAAAGCTAACGACACTAAGCACATGGGTCATTAAAAACACTTGATCACAAGGATGACACAGTATCTGCAAAATGCAGTGCTAGGTTATCCAATAGCTGGTGTACAGAGCTTTGTTAAAAAACCTTCTGAAAGGTTTTTTTTATACTATTGCATAGACATCAAGGGGAAAAAATTCAGATTCTTTTTTAAACTTATTTCATAAGTACTTTTTGCCTCATAATGTTTTTACTTTTATTACCATCATTTTTTTCATTGCTTGGAATTTTTTACAGGCTTTTTTTTGGCCCTGGGTAGATAAAAGGAAATTGTATTGCAAAATTTTAGGTCTTCTCTTAAGTTTCATCAGCAGAGGTTATACCAGCATTGAGAGAAACCTTTAACAGTAACCTTCCAGATGCTTCTGGGGGCTTTGGAGAGTTACAACAAAAAGGATAAAAAAAAAAAAAAAAAAACACAAAAAACCAACAACAACACACAAACCAAAAAAAAAAAACACCAACTACTAGAGGTCGTGAAGCCATAGAGTAATTTGTTGAACAGCATGGTGACCAGATGTGGGGAAATACTTTCCAATAGTGCAATTAAAGACCAAGTATTCTCATCATTGGCCTGAATTTATGTCAAGACAAGACCCCCAACCTCCTTTCTTTAGAATGGGCAAAACCTTTGATCCTTAACAAACTGAAAGGGAAGAAATGGTGTACCACCTTTTATTTGCTAAAAACTATGATAGACTCGACCACAACTGAAATGGAATGATCTGGAAAAAGTACTTCAGTGTCAACTGTTCCATTGAACCAACATTTTCCCATGCACATAGCACTTATTAATCTCAACAGTATTGTTTAAAGACCACCACCTCTGTAAGTCCTCAAGTATTTGCACAATCGTTGCTGATTTTCTCCATTCCCAATGGAACTGCCTTCTTGAATTTCCAGTGTTCTGTTTTACCAAAGACTAATCTCAGGTTCTGTGACCCGATTGCTTCAATGATGGATTTTTGGCCATGGCTTGTCCTAAAACTTCATAATTATATAACTTTACATCAAAACATAGCAAGTACACATTTTCATGTACAGATATAAAAATTTGCATGCTTATAAAAACCAGAAAAGGAAAGTTTATTTGAGATGTAGGATTTGGAAAGGCCAGCTTGGGCTTGTACTGGGACTGACGTGTAAACATTTTTCAGAGACCCTAAGATGTCTGCACCACTGTAATATTTTTTGTTCAGAGCAATGTCTTCTAATCTCAGAGATGTGACACCCCTGGGTGTCTCCAGATATCTCTGGAGGTGTTATCAACTCCCTCCACAAAATGCCAAATAAAATAATTAAAATTCACTTTAAAAATATAGCACACAGGTTTGGAGGCAAGAGAGGGTGTCCTGGAATCAAAAGATGAGTCATAAGTATTGCAGAAGATTGATCCTTGTCCATTATATTTTAGGATAAGCCAACTGATGAATAGACAATATAAATAAAGGAAATTAAGCAAGTTGATAGTCTACTTGTGTAATTTTGTGGCTGGGGAGAAAGGAAGGAGCTGCTTATTTGGGACACCATTATTATGGAAAACACTTTCGACTAAGTGCAGTTAGTTCCTAGCATGTACTACTTGCACTTAGACAGCAAGAATGTTTTTATTTGAGAGAGAGAGAGAGAGAGAGAGAGAAAGAGAGGGAGGGAGGGAGGGAGGGAAACAACAATGTGAAAGTGGAACATGGATCAGCTGCTTCCCATAAGCACCCCAACAAGGGACTGAACCTGCAACCTGGGTATGTGCTCTGACCTGTAATCAAATCTATGACCTTTCAGTGCATGGGATGACACTCAACCAACTGAACCACATCAGCCAGAGCAAGAATTTTTAAAACATGCAATACCTGACTTAATATAAAAATGACAACAGCCATCAGAACAGCCATTGGGTATAAATGAATAAAAAGTATACCTTTTGTGTGTGTGTGTGTGTGTGTCAGATCAGCAAGGGGTACTACAGAATTTTAGTAATTACTTTGTGTGCCACAAGATGAAAAAGGTTGAAAATCATTGCACTAAGATATTGGTGCCTTAAAGTTGATTTAGATGATTTAATATTAGTTTCTTTAAAACCAACCAAGCAATAAGAACCACAATACTGGAACCTAGGCAGGGCAAGCTTAACTTAATTTTTCCAGTTTTCCCTTCAGTTTCTCACTTAAATTGTAAGCCTGAGATTATACATCACTGCTCTACAATATCCAATTCTTATTTCCTTGGTCACCACAGGACAGTGAATAACAGACTTTCAGGTTTGCCACTGGGAAGCTGGCTTATAGCTATTACCTTTTACCAGAGCTTACAAATTTCCAATAAAGTATATTTCCTGATGGGTTATTGCCCTAGGCTTCACAGCTTTCTTCATTCAGAAAACCTACATCAGTCAAATCTGATAAATCTAAACATGGATATCCTCGAGTCATACACATATTCACTTAAAAAAAGACATCACTGAAAAAAGCAATTTTTCATTAAACAGGCCTGCCTTTTTCCAAGAGAATTCAACATTACCGTTCACTTTTGTTTGTATCATTGCCTATTCAAATTTACACACACATTTTTCATAAGCCCTAGAATTTCACCAAGAAACTCCTTGCTAATTTTCATTTAATCCTTCATTCACCCTGCTAACACTGCTTGCCAAGAAGACCAAGCAAAGTTCCTTTTAAACTAGATCTTTTATTTCAATTTTCCCAGGTGGTCTGAAGAGTCAGACATCTGAAAGGTTTAAGAAGAAGAAAAAAAAAAAGTATTCTTGCCTTATTTGTAGCAGTAGCACTGGATCCAAGGACCACGGGCACATTCGTCACTTGAACGGAAAGGTAATTATTGTCTATGAGTGGCCAGGCTCCTTCCACTTTGCACGTCTGGAAGTGATCCTTGAAAGTTCTAAGGTGGGGATCTCCAAACAAGCCACAGAAAAGGTAATTAGGAGGGTTCTGGTCCCCTCCCCTGAGTTCTCTGACTCCCGCATGACTGTGATAGTTACAGGGGTCATGGGTCACTTCAGGGTTGGTAGAGGATGTGGGTCCGTCCTTGGAACAGTTCCTCTGGCTCATGAGGTCACTGATACCCAGTACAGCAGAATGGTATACCAGGTTGCCACGGCAGGCTTTTGAAGTTCGCTGGGTACAGCCAGCATAGGCACGCAGGGCCTTGCAGAACTCGGAGTCAAAGCCGTCAATGGCAGAGTTCAGGTGTGAAGTCAGGGACACAAAGTCTGTGGTACATTTCTGGATGCGACACTGGGCTGGTTGTTGGCAGTCACCTATGGGAAAGAAGGCAAGACCACACATTTTTAAAACGGTTCATAACTTCCTGAGCTACATGAGAAAATGACATTCTCCTCTGGGGACTGTTTGTTCTATTTCATATCCTCCTATTTTAAGAAGGCCTTCAGAAATAGGGTTGCATTGTGCCTTTGTGTCTCACAAATTACATTGGGAGAAAAACTGCATGCAGTTTGCTAACTTAAAACTTTATAGCATCGGCCATTGCACATGACAATTTTACCAACTTTGCTATTGTTTATGGATTTTGAGAAAGATTCCTTTGCTCTAAGGCCAAGCAAAAGATGTGAACTTTGTTTTGATTTTGAAAACTGCGTAAGTAATTTGCTTTGGAAAGCACTATCTATGCACAAAACCACAATTAAAATTTCCATAACTCAGGTAGGGGAAACCCCTAAATTATAACATGGTTGGCTAAAACACCTTTACCTGATTCTAGTTCAGCTAACAGAGGAAGAATAACAAGAAGAAAAAAAAATATCCAGGCACTAAATTATTCTGCATTTCCTGACAAATAATTTGTTGATAAACATCTGTCAACTGTCACTTAATCTCCTGGTTTTCACAAAGTATAAGTGTTCTCTTAAAAAAAAATAGAGATACATTTGACCAAGCTATGTATTCACTTCTCCCTTGACATCCATCACCCCGGGATCCCAGCTCCCAAACAGTTTCACCAGGAAAAGTACACTAAGAAAAAGGACGCTGAAATCACACTGCAGAAACAGATGTTTCCAACTATGTTCTTTCAGAAACACAACAGAATTCTTAGTTATCTGAATGATTTTCCCCTTAAATCAACAATTCATATAAACTTAATGGCTCAAGCAAAGTGATGAAATGAAGTAATGGAAAACCAAGTATTACTGCCCTACTATTTAAAAAAGGCAAGTTTCAAATGATGTTTTGCCACTGGTTCCTCACATAAAAATTTATAAAACCTCTCAAAGCACAAAAATCTCAAGAATTGCCAATGCTAGGTCAGTCATGTGCACCAGTTTGTTTGTGTGTGTGTTTTTTTTTATTCTGCTCCATAAAGTGGGACACTAGAATTACTGAAAAGAGAAATTCTTTCCTTTGCCTTCCACCTTAAACTTTATAGACAGGAACTGCAACAGTATTTGTGTTACACATTCTTTATAGGCCTCTGAACAATGGAGCAAGTCTCAATCTCTTCAAGTCTAACATTCCCTATCTGAGAAATGAGGAGGTTGCTCTAAAATGCACTTTCTGACCTTTTTAGGCATAAAATATCTTATTCTAGGTGGGACGAAACAGTCAGTAGAGTGCTATTAGATATGTAATTATTTAAAGATATAAGCACAATGAAGTTCAGGATAATATCAAGATTTAGGACTTCATCTGATGAAGACTTACTAAAGATGTTTTTTAATCTTTTACATCTAAATTAAACAGCCTGTAATCTGTGTTTGGCTTCAGCTGGAGAGAAAAGGGTAGGAGATGACCACTTCTCAAGATATCTCCCCAAACATTCTCTTACATTTCAAAGTCCAAAAAGGGAAAAAATGTCATAGTCTTGATTGGACAGTCACTTTAACTTGAGTAAAAGAGATTAAAATATTAATCACAAAGACATTTTGTGTCTGGCCTATTTTATGTTTGCTCATTGCAAAGTTAACAAAAGCAACTGATATTTATAGAATTCCTCCCTCCAAAGTAGATCAAGTCATTTTCAACTACTTTTACTAAAAAAAAACAAAAACTAAAAAACAAAAAACAAACCCAAAAACACAAGACAAAAGCAAAATTAAAAAAAAAAAAATCAGAACACCCCAAAGTCATTAAAGCCATTTAACAGATGGGAAAAACCAAGGCAAAGGGATTTTAAGTGAAGGCCTTGTCTTGGCAGATCATACACAGCTGTATGGAGCCCAGGAAGTTGGGTCTTTCCTCCAATCCTGTTTTCCTTCCTCCATTATATGACCCCTATATTCCTGGCTCTCAAAATGGTACTTGATAGCTAAAAAACAAAAAAAAAAGGGGGGGGGTTAAGAAGCTACAGTATCTCATTTTCCCTTTTAAATCAGATTCACAGCAAGCAGAAAGCAAGGAAATAAAAACTGGGCCAAAATCACTCAGTAATGAAGAGCCCTCAGCCTACAAATAAATGACAGCACAGGAACTTTCCGCTAAACTTGCAGTGCCCATTTGTTCTTTTTATGGTCTATAAAATATATCTGAGCGTACATTTACTTATAATTATTTCAAATAGTCATAAAATATCAAAAGTCAGAACAGCATGGCAATGCAGATGTAGTTGTTCGGAAGGGGAAAGCGGCAGAATTTAGATGCCAGCTCCTCTTTCTGTTCCTTCCTCATTCCTTCTTCATCCCCAGGCAGGTGCTGATTCCTTTGAGAAATCTCAGATAACACAGAACTCCTTGAGCTCTTTTGTTTGGGATGAGGTTTCTAACGGCCTTTTGGAGTAGAGATGATTGGAGGGAGAGAAGCTAATGAGAGTGAAAGTGCATTTGGGTAGCAGTTTCAGCCTCATGGCAGGCTCCTGTAAGGATGACTAATTTGCAGCATGCACCCAGAAATATCCAGGCTTCATGAATTTATAATGACAATGCACACTTTGCCTGTTGCAGGCGGTAAAGTAAGCCTCCTGTCAAAACGCCAAGACAATGCGAGGCAGAAACAATCTCAAGGATGTAGCCAACCAGGCCCTGAAGTGTATGAGTAAGCAAGTAACTCCCATACTGGATCGCCACCTCGGGAACTGCAGAGGTTTGCTTAAGAGAAGAAAAGGCAAATAAAAGCACTCTTTTCATTTCTGAAGGGCAGAGTTCAAAACCTGCAGTTACAGGTATCTGTTTCCTTGAGTCAGATCATCTGTGGTCAGTGTGACAGCATTTTGCTTCTAGTTAATGAAAGTGCTAAAGGATTTTCAGGTGGAGAGCTCTCCTTAATGATTCAGACACGAAGACCTCGCCATTTAAAACAGCTTCCTCAATGCCAGGACTGCACGTGTGAATATGCAGCACAACCACCAGTTTATAATAAAAGAAACAAGATATGCCGGGGCTGAATTAAGTGAAATATGGAGCCATATGGGGTGCTGAGGCAAATTATATGGATCCAGGCATAAAACATATGGTAGCCCATCTGCAGAGAGCACTTTGCTAGGCTCCCTGCTCTGAGAAACAGCCCCTGCATTTCAATAGCACCGCTCTTCAAAGAAATCTCTCAAAAGGAGCCCTCCTTTCTATAGCCAGATTAATTGCTCCACTCCCGACAAGCTGTCCACAGAAATCACTCACCACAGCAATTCTGGGTAGAATCTGATGGCGACTTTAGTGAGGGCATATTAAGATACTGAGAGGAGTTTCACATTCCAAGTTCTTGAACTAAGGCACCATAATTTTCTAAACCTTTAAAACCAACTTCTTAGGTCTTTTCATGGGCCAGCAAAGAAATCTTCAAAGACCACATTCCAATCCTGTCATGGGGCCCTACAGCAACTCAGGGAAACAATATCCAAGCGGACAAGAGGGGCACAGTCCCACCTAGCAAATTCAATTTCCATTTCAAAAAAAAAA
>PVJN01023170.1:0-32478 GCA_004026805.1 Lasiurus borealis
AGCAATGAATAGTGATTAGCAATTATCACAGTCAGACCATCAGATCCTCTACCCCCAAGGAAAGGAGGCTGGTGACCAGAATTCCTGAGGTTTTTAGCAGTGCTCTGCTCCCCCCGCCCCCCGCCCTGGTTTCCCTTTTTAAAACCATGGAGAATCCTAATTTGGGGATTCATAGGATCTTGGAGTCAGAACAAACCTTGTAGAAGTCTCATTTCCTCATCAGCATCTCTGCCCACCTCCAGCCTGAGCACTCAACACCCCCCGGGACACCCACTGCACTGGTGAACTGCTGAAAGCACATGTCTGCTCTCAAGACCTTGGCACCCGTGTGGATAAGTCTGGAGGAGTTCTGCCAAACCCCCAGATCCCCCCCCCCCCACTACCCCACCCCAGGCCAGCCCAGGCAGGGAGCCTCATGCACTGATCTGTGACAACCTCCTCCAACGTCCAGGTCAGGGTCACCCAAGCTCATCCCTCCCAGAAACCATTCCAAGTTCAACCTCACTCTAACTTCAGCTGACTTTTGCACTGTTTGCCCTAAGCCTCCTACTGGGCAGTGATCTGAATCACCTGCTAAGAAACCTTCCAAATCTCTACCTCCACTTTCTAACTTTCACTCCAGTATGTCTCCTCACTGACTGCCAGGAAGTTCACCTTGACATTAACCTGAGTCTTGCCCTCAGTGGGAAGGACTTGGAGAAAAATCATTTATCTCAAGTCCTGTCCCAGCCTCCCAGGTCACTCGTCGCTGTGATGTGCTTTGTTCCCTCTATCAGCCTTCCAGAAGCACTTCCCCTGTCCACACCCCAGGCCAGTGCCCCCTTACCCCAGCACCCAGAGCAGTGCAGGGGATGCCTGGTGTGGCTCTAGCTCCTGATGTCAGGCCCAGGCCCAGCCCCAGCGGAGCCAGAGGGAGCTGCTGTACAGCCCAGCCCCCAGCCCCGGCTGGAGAAGGAGGTAATTAGGAGCTGTGCAATCCCCGTCCCCCAACAGGTACAGCTGAGCAGCTGCATCCATTATCGGGGGCAGCTGCCAGAGAGGGGGACTGTCACATGGCTCAGCAGGATCAACGGGAGGGCGGGAGGAGGCCTCAGGCTGGAGATTGGCTGGTCTGCAGCTGGAGAGTCAGGTTGTAGGGAATAACCTGAGAATGACCTTGTGGGGACGTTAGCCCCCAGTCTCTGCTCCTCCCAGAAACCCCTCCACCTTCCTTCAGTTCCTAACCCCTGGCCCTACCAGCTACCTTGCCTTGATATTTTTTTCTTTCCTTTTAATGCCACTTTATCTAGGGTATAAGGGCCTGTCTTATTCATTTAAAAATAAATAAATAAAAAGCTGCCCTAACCGGTTTGGTTCAGTGGATAGAGCGTTGGCCTGCGGACTGAAGGGTCCCAGGTTCGATTCTGGTCAAGGGCATGTATCTTGGTTGTGGGCACATCTCCAGTAGGAGGTATACAGGAGGCAGCTGATCGATGTTTCTCTCTCATCGATGTTTCTAACTCTCTATCCCTCTCCCTTCCTCTCTATAAAAATTCAATTAAAAAAAATTTTTTTAAATGGCTTGTGTGCTTAATAGGTCTGAACAAGCGTGAAAGGTGGGTAGTTTTCTGGCCTAAATAATGGCTGATGACTCCATGAGAAACACTTCAGTTTGTACAGAGAAAGAGGAGGGAAGGAGTGGCCCTGTTTAGATGGAGGAGTGCTGATGCAGGTGCGTTTTTCTCTAATTGCAGCGCTGGTGCCAGGGCGTGAGTGTGAAGGAGCGTGTGCTGGCAGCCGTGTGCATGATGCATGGACGGGTGCAGCCTGGGACGTGTTTTGCATACTGCACTGACCTGGGTACATTACCGTATGCGGCAGTGCTTGGGCAAAGATGGGCGTGTTGACCTTGACCTTCTCTCTGTGCTTGTGCACAAGCTCATACACATATGTACACATGTCACTGGGCTAGGCTAGACACACTGAATGGGCTTTCACCTTGCCTGTTTCTGACACAGAAAGGAGAACCCGCCCCAACTTGCCTGCTCCTTTGACCCCTCAGCACATCTCCCAGCCTAGTGGGCAGGGATCACCCCATCTCCCCAACCCTCTTACCTGCCCTCCCCCTTCTTCCTCCCACCTCCCACTCCAGAGCTACAGGTCAGGCAGCAGCTGGCAAGAGGAGAAAGGGAGAGAGTAAAGGAAGCTTCCCAACACCTGTGAGGGCTCTTCGTTATATATGCAAATGTCCTCATTAGAGATGCAGAGCGCTTCCCGGAGCTAATGGCTGCTGCAGCCATTTCGGTGTAGAAGTGCAGAGCAGAAGGAGACTGCGGGCTGGGGAAGCGGGAGCAGGACCACTGCCTTCCAGCTGGGCAGTGCTAGGTCTCCCACTCCCCAAGACCTGTCCTGGACAGTCCTGAGGTGAGGGTGAGGGGCCATGGAGGGGCCACAGCTGTCTCTAGGCAGGCACAGACCAATCGCAGGCCACAGCACTGGGACTTACTTTGCCAGGGAAGGTGGGCCTCAGGAGCCCCTACCCCATCCTAGGCCAGGACTTCTAGCTGGGCCCTTTGTGGAGTAATGCAGCCAACTGCACATCCCCTGCTTCTGCTCCAAAGCCAGGGTCCCTCTGGACCTCAGATCAAGTGACCCTGTCCCTGCTTCATAGGAGCTTAGAAGCATCTTCAGGCCTAGTCAGACACACAGACAAATGTACAGTCTGATTCTAGGCCTCACCTTTTCCTTCCAGCACCTCTGCCACTGAACCCTGAGAAAGTCTCATTGTAGTCTTTTCTGTCACCCCAATCACAGAGAAAGGAGCCTGATTCTAGTTGGGGCTGCCTCTCAGCCCCATTGCACATCCATTGATAGACCAGCATTCCTTGGGGCTGCATTGTGCTTTTCCAACCTCACTGCCACCAACATGGCACCAGAGACAAACAAACACACACGCAATTCACACAGGCAATCACTCCCCTCGTCACGGGAGCACACACTGTCCCGTTAGTATTAACTTGCCCTTAGACATACCCACACTCAGTCCTGCACCCTCCACTGTCCTTGAGCACTCATGTCACCCCATTTTGGGGACAGAATCTACAGAGACCTCCTCTGCCCTACCCCCCACCTCTCCTTTCTTCGCTTCCCCCTCCCTCTCCTACCCTCCTCCCTGGGCACCCGTTTGCCAGGGTTATTTATAGAAGCAAGCGATAAATTCAGTGTGTTTCTCAGCGCGCAAAGCTATAAATAATGGCACAGATCATTAAACCCCGAGAGCAGGCCCAGCCGCCCCGCAAACAAGATGAAGTACAAACCACCACGTGAGAGGGAGAGAGGGAGGTGCAAGGCAAAGCCCCAGACCCAGGGCCTGCAGGCCCCAACCGCACCCCTCAGCCTGGTCTCAATGAACCTGAGCCTAAGGGGTCTCTGGGTGGACACTAGGGGAGGGGAGAGCAGGCCTGGGCTTGCAGGCTGGAGATCGGGCTCGTTCCCCACCTAATTTCCACACCCTCCCCCTCTCCCTCTTGCAACCCCTTTCCCATCTCCCTACCCTCTGCTTCTCTCTCCCCATCCCTCACTGTTCTTTTATCTTTTCCTATCTCCTCTTCTTCCAAATCTCTTTTCCCCTCTCCCTCTATCTCTCCATTCCCCTTCCTTTCTCCTTTATCTTCTGCCCTTCACCTCTCGCTGTCTACCCACCTTCCTTCCACCCACCTTCCACCCACCCCAAATCCCAGGCCCTGGAGGGACCCTGAACCCACCCAGGAGCCCTCAGAGACAGAAAGTCCCCTGTCAGCAGAACGTGGCGCTGGCTGCTGATTCAGTGTCTGTAATCTCCCAGGCAGAGGCGGCCGTGGCAAGGGGGGCCGGAAGGGGGGAAAGGGAAGATGGATGAGGAATATAAGAACAAAATGGCACGGACACCAGGGACAGGCTCCGGGGTGAGCAAGGTTCCAGGGAGTGGAACCAGAGCCCCAAGCTCCAGCGCCGGCCCACCACCTCTGGCTGGTCAGTGGCATGACAGATGTGCTTTCTGGGCTCAGAGAGCTGACACAATGGGAGAGACAAGGCAAATGCGAGGGAAGAGAGGGGGCAGGCAGGGGTGGCAGGGAGAAAGAGGGGTCGGAGGAAACCCAAAGAACAGGGGGCACTGACAGAAGGACAACCCTACTCAGCCCCACCTGTCCTCGCTTCCAGTGTGGACCCAGGACAGCCACCTTGTGCTCCTGAGTCTGGGCCACGAAGTGGAAGGCTTTGGCTACCGCATCCCTCCCTCCTTCCCTTTCAGAAAGTACCCCTACCCTTTGAGTTCACCCAACCTGACTCAGGCCCACATTTTGGAGGTCCCCTCAGCCCCACCCTAAGTCACCTGCATTTGAGATCATTCACCCCCTCCCACCCAGAAGTTCTTACCACTTTCTGCTTCAGTTTGAGCCCCTCTCAGGAGGGCAGAACCTATATCAAATCCGTGGGTGCGGGGCCCTCAGAAGCCACGCAATGCTCAGCTCTTTGAAGCATAATCAAACCCAGGGATAGGAGTCCGTCCTCTCCTTTTGCAGCCGTGTCAGGCAAATAGACTTCAGATGGGACAGCGGAGATAAGACTCAATTTCAACCATAACCCGCTGGTGCTGAGGTCAGGAGATGTTAGGATGGGCAGTTAAATCCTCTGAAAGTTAAGGGGGACCCCATGGGCCCGAGCAAGGCACAGCCTGGCCTTGTGGCCCCGGGTGCACAAGAGAGCCTGGAGCCTTCCCTGCCCGCCCCTGCCCTCCCCGCCCCATGGCCAAAGCGGCCATCTGCTCCGGGCTCACTCACTCCCCTGTCGGCCAATTTGATGCAGAGCTCGGTTATTTGCCCAGGAATTTATAGTAGGAGCCAGGACAGCAGCTAAATCCCCCAGCCACAGAGTAAATCAGTTGCCACGAGGGGCTAGGATGAGGGGCTGGGAGGCAGCTGGGCTGGAGAGGAAGACACTTTACCCAGCACCCTGGGGATGGCAGCCAATAAATCCCCTCAGGCACCGATTAGGGCTGGCGCTATGGCCAGATCTTGAGGGCTGTCAGTGCTGGTGGCAGAGATTACACCACCACGGGCAGTGCCACAGGAACAGGCTGCAGCTAGAGGATGGGATGGGATGGGCCTCAAGAACTTCTCAAAACAGCTGGGCTAGCAGCTAGGTTAAGTAGGAAACTTCAACCTGTTTCCCAGGGGGCAGGTGAAGCAGTGTCACAGTTAAGGAGGGCGGGTTCTCCAGAGCAAAACTACCTGGGTTCAAATTCTGGCACTGCTCTTAACTGTGTGACCATGAGCCAGTCACTTACTTCCCTGCACCTTAGTTTCTTCACCGGTGGAATGGGGGTGAGATGAGTAGCTACCTCACAGTTACTGTGCTGGTTACAGGAGATGATGTGCATGCAGTGAGTGCTAGGTCAGCACTGGCAGTGCAGTGATCAGTAGCACTGACATGCAGAATGAACTCTCCTGTGAGATCAGATCTGGTCTTGTGCAGAGAAAGGAGAAGGGACCATATGACCTTTGAAGGAATTTGGGGGTGCCAAGATGATGTTTAAAGAAAGAGGGTTCTGCCCAGCCAGTGTGGCTCAGTGGTTGAATGCCAGCCTCTGAACCAGGAGGTCACGGTTAGATTCCCAGTCAGGGCATATGCCCAGGTTGCAGCTGGATCCCCAGTCATGCAGGAGGCAGACAATCAATGATTCTCTCTCATCATTGATGTTTCTATCTCTCCCTCTTCCTTCCTCTCTGAAATCAATAATTTTTTTTTAAAGAGGGTTCTTTTAACTTCATTGGGAGAGGAAGTAGTATCCATTCCTGTGGCTAAGAGCTCAGGCTCCTTATTAGACCTTCATCGAGGTATTTAACTTCTCTACTCCTGACAGTCCCCATCTGTAAATCAGGGATGATAACCTTACCTCACAAGATTATTGAGAAGATTACAGGAGATTAAGTGCTTAGAAGTACCCTGTCCATAGTAAGTGCTCATTAAATTTTAGTCTTGTTAATACTATTACTAGAGGCCCAGTGCATGAAATTTGTGCATGGGGAGGGTCCCTGGGCCTGGGAAGCGATTAGGGTCAATCAGGGCCTTCTGGTGCCAGCCGTGGCCTTCCTTCATTCCTTGCCACCCCCTAGTGGTCAGTGCATGTCATAGCGAGCAATTGAACTTTTCATCTCCAAATCGAACTCCCAAGGGGACACTCTGCATATTAGCCTTTTATAGAGAGAGAGATTTCATCACATGAATGAGGACTACACAGTGGACCCTAAATCCAAGCAGCGAATCTGACAGGAAGAGAAAGGGAGGAGAGCAGAAGTAAAGGCTGGGAGCAGGGGGCAAAGGGACCAACAAGGAAAAGTAGCCAGAAAATAGACGAGGAAAATGGAAGCAGAAAGAGAGAAAGGGAATGGCACAGAGAAGAGGTCAGGGAGAGCTTGTGAGGGGGGGAGGGGGGGTGAACCCTACAGGAGAGGACACAGACAGAAAGGCACAAAATGAAGAGTCCCCGAGCAGGAATCAGGGGAGTGGAAAGGGTTAGGGAGTATTGAGGGGTGAAGGAATTAAGGCAAAGTGGCTAGGAGAGAGGAAAGGAAACAGGAATACAGGCTGAGAGACAGAGGAAGAAGAGCCCTGTCTGGAAAAACAGCCAGCCAGAGGTGGGGCAGCCTGTTATACAACACGATTCGGGCAGGAGCAGCTCCACCACCCACTCCCAGCTTTCATTTCAGCTTGGCTTCCCCCTGACCTCCCTCCTCTACCCCACCTGCCAGCCCTACCTTTTCAGCACCGTGCATCAGGGCATTCGAGGCAGCAGGGAGGATGAGGGGCTTGGACTCTGCTGGGGAGGAAGTGAGAAGGGCTGGAAGGAAACAGTCCCCAAAGCAGAACAGAACCCAGGGGTCCACACCTCCTTCTGGCAGCTCCCTCTTCATCAGCATGAAGACAGGACAGTGGCAACAGAACTACAAGATTGGAATAATAATTATTCAGCTAAAGCTTAGCATTTTGCAGTTTACAAAGTGTTTTACAAGCCCTGAGTCTGACAACACCCTTTGTGATACAGGCAGTATTACCCCCACTTATTATCTTTATCATCAAGCAGTGATATAGAGGTGCCAGGCACTTCACATGTGTTAACTCTCTTATTCCTGACAATAATGCTATTATCCCCATTTTACACATGACAGGCTGAGGCCTAGATCCTATGGCTCTCCCCTTTTGCCTCATCTCTGCTCTCCCCTATCTTTGACCCTTTTTTGATTCTCCCATCTTCTCTTGTCCTCCCTTGATTCCCCTTTCAATCGTGCTGTCTCACCAAACTTCAGGTTGGTTTTTTGTTTGCTCCCCAGGGACTCCCCCAGTGACCAGCAAGGCCTGGTGTGACGGCATATGATCGGCACCCCTTCATTTGGCAGCCACCTAGAAGGTAGCAACCAGGAAAAAAATCATACAGCAGCAGAAGTGAAATATGACAGTATCTTCAGAGATGCTGTTTCTCCCCACTTCCCTCCCGAAAATATCTGAGATGATCTACCATATAAGACACAGATATAAACAGAACTGTTAAAACATCCATGAAAGCCCAGCCAGGGTTGCTCAGTGGTTGAGCGTCGACCTATGAACCAGAAGGTCAAGGTTCGATTCCCCATCACCACACAAGCCCTGGTTGGAGGTTCCATCCCCAGTAGGGGGCATACAGGAGGCACCCAATCAATAATTCTCTCTTATCATTGATGTTTCTTTCTTTCTCCCTTCTTCTCTGTTATCAATAAAAATACATTTAAAAAAACAGCAATACCTATGAAAGAGTAGGAAGAGATAAACAAGTAAGGGTGAGAAAATGTCCAGAAAGGAAACCTAAATATAAGTAATTACTGCAGAGGAACCCAAAACTTAGCCCTCCACTTCCTAACACTGAAAATCATTGAAATCAGGTAGTAGCTAAGCAACTTCTTCACTGACACCAGAAGTTTCTTTACTGGATCACTGATTGTATACTGAGCACCTACGATGTGCCACACATCAAAGATGTGGTCAACACTAAGGACACAGACTTTCCTCCTCACTCTACAAATTTAAGGAGATTTTGCCTGAGAGGTACTGGGCATGTTTGCTGTGGAAGAATCATCAGGGCTCTGGGCTGAAAAGCCTGAGAACAGTGGGGAATGTAAAGGTGGGAGGCCATGGGACCTGGGGAGAGGAAGGGCCCACCAAAGGTGTCCCAAAGCTGAGAAACCGAGGCTCAGACTGGCTTCCTGCCCCCAAGCCCTTTTATCCCCCTCCAAGGCCTGATGGCCTATGTGGGACACAGTCCCTGCCTGCCTGCCCATCAACCTATCCACCTTCCACGCAATACTGGTGATGGCTGCTCCTGCTTGTTAGCACATTGACATGGGAATCATCATATCCCATGACTCCCACAGAAACAACGTCTGCCCTCCCCGTTGGCACCATTTCCAGCCTGAGGGAGGAAGGAGGACCAGTAAGAGCGTGACAGAGGACAGCAATATACAAGGAGGAAAGACATAGATCTTTGTTAGGGAAAACCCGGATTTGCATGGGGGGTGGGGGGAGGCTCTCTTCCACAGTCACAAAAAGGCTGCCTTCCCCAGCAGCCAGCAAAAAAGGCCTACCCCATATAGGCCCCTGGGTGACATGCGCACAGGTTAAACTTAAAAATTGGTTTTAGGAAGGCCCACACCTGGCCTTGTAGCACTGGAGGTATGTAAGCAGCAGCAAGGACGATAGGCAGGGGATACTGTTGTGGTCAACAGTGCAAACAAGACCAAGTCTCTTGACTAGGACTGTATAAGTGGAGATTGTGAGATGTGGTCAGATTTGGGATATATTTGGATGACACAATTTGCATAGGGATTGGGTATGAGAGATTAGGAAAAGACCCTTGGGTGTGGGGCATGAGCTACCTAGTGATTAGGGTCATTCACGTGATCTAGAGAGGGTTCTGAAAGAAAGGGTTGGAGCAAGGTTTAAAGAGTAGAAAAGACCTAGGGCATAAAATGGAGAAGAGAGTCCATGTGGGGAAGTCACAAGGAATCAAAGAGATGGGGAAAGAATGGGAAAATGATCCAGGAGTCCTCAGTTCAAGCTCTTTGGGGGCAAGAATTGTTTCCACTACACCCCTTAGAACCCTTCACTGCTATTCTGCACACAGCGGGTACACTCCGGTACTCAGTAAACATTTGTTGCTTGTTGAGAAGAGATCCAAAGGCAGCATGGGGTGGTATAAAGAGCATTCAACTAGGTCTTGGGAGCCCTTGCAACCCACTGACAGAAGGACCTTAGACAAGTCACGGTTTCTCAGGGTGTCCCTACTGGTAAGCCAAGATCTTGAGGTCCTTTTTTGCCCCAATTCTCTTTTCTGGTCTCTACGACCAGAATGCTAACCTTAGGAGCTCAGGTAGGTCCTTGAGCATGGGTGGCATGAGGTGGGCAGTCTGGCTGGTGTGTAGAGTTTGGAGGAGAATGAAGCCAAGGCCAGTGAGTGTGCTGGAGCCAACTAAATTTGGGGCTATGAGGGTCTGCCCACCTGGGTGGCTGGGAATGACAACTGATCAATCAAGAGCCACCTATACCCTATTCTCAGATCATCCTTGCTGTGACGTCTCACCATTTTGTTTGTTTTGGAACTCCACAACTTCTAAACATTGAAATGTCTGAACTTGATGAATGGATGTCCTTTAATTCTGTCTCTGCTTACTCCTTAAGGGATTTCATTCAGTGCCACTCATGGCTCCCAAATTTATATCTCCAGCCTGAACCTCACTCCAGAACTGTGTGTCAATCTGCCTACTAGACACCTCTTGGATGTTTAATAGGCACCTCAGACCCTACATGTCTAAAACTGACTCCCCCCCAAACCCAGCTCCTCCTACAGTATTCCCCAGATCAAACCATGGCAACTCCATGGTGCAGATCACTCAGGTCAAAACTCTTGGTCACATCCTGACTCCACTCTTTCTCACACACCCTCCTTCCGGCCCATCAGGAAATGCCTTGTCTCTCTCTGCAAAGTACATCCAGAATTTGACCACTCATCACCACCTCCACTGTCACCTCCATGTCCAGGCCACCATCACCTCTTACCCAGTACTGCATTAGGCTCCACACTAGTCTCCCTGATTATGTCCTTGTTTTCTCCATCTAACCTCAATAAAATAGAGAGAAATTTCTGTAAAAATACCTCGCAGATCATGTCACTCCCTGCTCAAAACCCTCCAGTGCCTCCCCATCTTAGTGTGAAAGCTAAACCCTCATGTGACTTATCAGTCCCTACATGCTCTGGTTCTCATGATCTAAGACCTATCATCTCTCTTATTCTCTTTGCTCCAGCTGAATCAGCCTCTTGGCTGTTCCTCCAACACAGTGGTCGGCAAACTGCGGCTCTGTTGACTAATGAGTTTGCCGGCCACTGCTCCAACACACCAGCCACGCTCACATCAGAGCCTTAGCCTGTGCTGTTGTTCTCTTTGTCAGGAATTCTCTTCCCCCGAATCTGCATGGCACGGAGCATCTGGTAAATGGCAGGCTCCATATGCTGAAGGGACTGAGCACGGATAAGAAAGGGAGTGAAGAGGAAGAGGAGACAGTGGAGTCTGATCCCATAAAAAAAAAAAAAAAAGGCTCATTTTGCTTTCTCTGTCTTCCTCCTGGACTTGCCCCATCCAGGTTCATCCGACCCTATGAAGAGCCTCAAGCTCTGATGACATCATGCCCTCCCATACTCTCCTGGGCCTCCTGAGAAGGAAACACCTCAGTCCCCTGGCGTGGAGTGTGTGCAGGTCCTAAAGGACGTAAGGAAGAACGGGTCTCTCTTCTAATCATGCACTCGGGACACATTCGTTTCCCGCATCGGCCCGTTGGGCCTGAGCCCATCCAGTCAGTCCACCACGCTCCCCCTCTCCTTAACCTATGCTTCCTTTCCTTCCTCTGCCCTTCCCGTTAGCACACATTTGGAGACAATCTGAGGAGTGAGGGCTGGTGTGGTGAGGTCATAACAGCCCAGCCACAGGCCTCTGAGTGGTGGGGAAAGGGAAGTCGACTGGAGGGGAAGGGTGTTTGGGGGTGAGAGAACACAGAGGCCAGAGAGGCAACACACACACACACACACACACACACACACACACACACACACACAACCTGGTGCAAAGAGAAGCAGAAAGCTGTAATGAGATGGTGATTTAGAAAGAAGCAGAGAGGCCATCGGCCAGGAAAAGGGGGTCGCAGTCAGAGGCAGAGCAGGGAGAGAGGCAGACGCTGACAGATGGCAGAGCTGCAGACAGGACAGGCAAATAGGCTCGGACACCCGGAGAGAGACAGACAGACAGACAGACGGCGAGCCAGAGGGAATCAGAACCAGACCAGAAGGAGCAGAGATGAGGAGCGGCCAGCCGCCAGAGTCGGAGGGCGGCAGAGGCTACCCAGAGGCATGGGAGGGACCGAGACAGAGGCCCAGAGGGACAGACACGCGCCTGGACAGACCAGAAGGCTGCGCGGAAGGCGAGGGGGAGGAAGAAAAAAAAGAGAGAGAGAGAGAGCGGAGGCGGGAGTGGCGGGAAGCGGCGGCGGGCGCGGGGCGGGCGCAGCGGAGCGGGCGGGCGGGCGCCCGAGAGCCGGCTCGGCTCGTAAAAGCCGCGCGGAGCGGGGAAATTGCCGCCAGAATCGCTGAGCTCCACAAAACGCCGCCCGCGCGGCCCGCCGCCGCGCCCGCTCCAATCTCCAGCCTCATCGCCGAGCGGGCTGGTTATGCATTTAAATGTTATTTAATTGGATTGCGCAGGAGCTGGGGGCCAGAGCGCCCCCGCCCCCGCCCCGCATGCTTCGCACGCCCCGCACCGCTCGCCTCCTCCGCAAATCTGTTTTCCAAGTCATAGATTGCAGCGCGCCTCCTCCTCCTCCTCCTCCCCGCACGCTCCCCCCACACCCCCACATCCCGACGGCTCCCCTTCGTGTCTGGGCTCCTTCTTCTGCTCTCCCCTCCCCAGCAAGCCAGAGGACACTCGGAAAGACACAAGATGCAGGAAAGGGTAGAGGCTACGCAGAAGTACTTACACAAAGGCACAACCGGCCGCAAAGAAAATGGGTCAAACTAAATTGCACAAGTGTCCATCTGGGAGATTTAAAAAATGCAGACACACACACACACACACACACACACACACACACACACACACACACAAAAAGATTCCCATGGGTCACAAAAGCACACAAATGCATGCAACACCCTGGAGACCACACTCCAGAGGGAATGCATCTCCCTGCCCCTTAAAATGGCTCTCCCAGGGGGACACTACCACACACAGGAGCGAGGCGGTAACTCAGTGACTGACCTCCCAGGGTCACACACAGACCGTCCTCAAAGCTAGGTAAGGAGCAAAACACACATTCCCTCGGAGCAAAGCCATCACACCCCGGCTGCTCCACACTGTGTGTCCTCCCAGGGCTGCAGGGCAAACCCTTCCTTCAAAGACAGCTTGTTCTGCTCCCAGGCCACAGAGCAAGCACCACCAGAGGAGGTTCTGAGAGGCAACTGCCTCCATCATCAAGTTTCTCAAAACTGAACAGAGAAACAAACAAAACTGAGCCTGAATTACAACAGGTAGGCTTGCGGGTAGACACCAGGAAGGCCTTCCCAAGAAGACAGGAAGTCGAAGATCCCAAGAAGTGCAGCTCACTTCGGCATCTGTGTGAGGCTGGGCTTCTCCCCGATCAACTGCAATAGGAGAGCCATTTTTTGCAGCCTGGACTGGGAGTGAGTTAGCACCATCAAGGTAGATGGAAGGACAGAATGACCTGCTGAGGCATGTCCTCCACACACTCCCAACGGGCAGACAGGAAATTGCTGGCCTGAAATGATAAGGGTCAAGCTGCTTCAATTAACGAAAATGGAAATGGCAACCCAACTTGGCACAGACTCTACCGTGCAGGACCGTTCTGGGCTCTCAGCCACCCCCTCTGCAAGCTGGGCTTAGAGACTGACATCAGACTGAGCCTTGAGCTGGATGCAGGGGCAGAAGAATGGGTAAAAGGAGATGCTGGGAAATTTTATTGCAGTTGTTTTGTTTGTTTTTTGTTGTTGTTGTTGTTGACAGAATGTGGGTCAAAACAGGGAGGGAGAGAAAGTTTATTATTCAGCCTTGACAGGTAAGCTTGGGCTAGGGCCAGGCTGGCAGTAAGGCTTCTGTAGAAGAAAGCAATTCAGCTTCTCCCAAAGCAATTTACTTCTGCATCACCTGATGGTCATAGCTAGGAAGTTTATCCAGGTGTCTAACCTCAATGTCTCATGCCCCAATTGAAATTATTTCCTTTTGGGGGCATTAGGAAAAAATAGAAAACAGCTGGCCTACATCCTCCTAAACAAGAATATTTGAAGAGTTGAGATTTGGTCTGTGATGGGCCACAACCTCTAGTCCCTTCCTCCATCCCATTCATTTTCTCTACCCAGCTAGGTTCAGCTAGGTTCAGGCTGAGTTTCTGGTTTTTTATTTTTATTTTTTTTTTTGGTGGTGGTTTTTTTTGTGTGTGTGTGTGTGTGTGTGTGTGTGTTTTGCTCTAGCAATTGGACACCCCCTGACAGAACCTGCTGCCGTTTTCCATCACAGAGGTTCACAGAACAAGAGATCAAAGAGAGAGCCCCACTTCCTGTCTCCCATAGATCCACGCCCAACTCTTAATTCCTGCCATTTCCTGGCTCTGGCGCTCCTCCCCTCATCCTGTTTTCTATCTCCTTGCAGTTGGGGCTGAGGAATTCTTCAGGAGATATGACACAGTGGCCCCCTTTTTGAAGAGCCACTCCATGAAAGTAGCAAGATTGAGCAAGTGATGAGAGAAGAACTCTCCAATCTCCGCCCTGTCTCACAGGCACACACACCTCCTACCCACATCCTGAGGGCTAATCACTTCCTCAGTCAGTGTGCTCAGAGCACGTTTAGAACTTGTTCACAACATGTTTCCCACTTTGATTTATACTATAATTACGGTATGTGCCTGTATCTCCCAACACCAGACAGTGAGCAACGTGAGGGCAAAGAACCACCTAATTCACCTCTGTCACTATCTGCAGTGCCTAGTGTGGGGAGTGTCACAGAGCGGACATCAATAACTGTTTTTGAATTGAGAACGGAAAATGAAGGGCCACACAGTGGTCAAACTTAAGGCTCAATCTCTTTTGAAGCCATCCTGTTTCAGTAAGGGAAAAAAGAGGAGAAAGTGTCTCTTTCTTCCCAAACATACTCCATCCCTCAGAGTCTCAGTACCATTCGTGCCCCAAGCACAGTTTGGCCTGTATCGAGATACGTGTGTGTGTGTGTGTGTGTGTGTGTGTGTGTGTGCTGGGATGAAATTTTTTAAGCCTCTATCACTCCTTTGAACCAGAATTTGAATCGCTATCATTATAAAAAGCAACAACTCTGAGGACCCTCATGTTACTGCCTGGGTACCTTGGGGGAGAGCTCCAAAACAAGAGTCATGCATTATTTGCATATGTGTCCTGAACACCTACTTGGTGCCAGGTGTGGGTTTGCATACTGGCAAAAGGAAGATAAAACACTCACTTATTGCCTTCAAGGCACTAGTGCAGTGGCCGGCAAATTCATTAGTCAACAGAGCCGAATATCAACAGTACAATGCTTGAAATTTCTTTGGAGAGCCCAATTTTTTTAAACTTAAACTTCTTCTAACGCCACTTCTTCAAAATAGACTCCTCCAGGCCATAGTATTTTGTGGAAGAGCCACCCTCAGGGGCAAAAGAGCCACATGTGGTTTGAGAGCTGCAGTTTGCCAACCACAGCACTAGTGCAACCCCACCATAATCTTGGCTGCCTACGCATAGTACAAAGAGAAAGAGATACCCGGTTGCACTTCAGACCTCACAAATCAAAATATCTTAAATGGAGCTGAGACACTTTTCTCTAAAACCTCCACAGGTGAATTGATCCACCGGCAGGTTGTAAGCCACGGATCTTTGATCAGTGCTGTCCAATAGAACTTTCTGCAATGATGGGCTGTTTCTTCTCTGTGCCGTCTAATCAGTAGCCACTAGCCATGTGTGGTTATTAAGTACTTGAAACTAGTGACTAAGGAATTGAACTTTTTATTTTATGTATGTTAATTTAAGTTTAAACCACCACCCATGGATAGTGCCTATCATATCGGACTGTAAAATTCTACATCAGTGGTTCTCAACCTTGTTAATGCCACGACCCCTTAATACAGTTCATATTATGGTGACCCCCAACCATAAAATTACTTTTGTTGCTATTTCATAACTATAATTTTGCTACTGTTAATGAACCGTAATGTAAATACCTGTTTTCCAATGGTCTTAGGCATTAAAAAGATTGAGAACCACTGCTCTCGGTGACTCAAATCACTTCAATTTGGTTTGAAAATACTTTGGTAGCAGGTGAAGTGTCCATTCTCTTTGGCTCTGGAGAAGAAAATGTGCTTCCCTTCCCTAGGGACACTTCTACTGAAACACTGCTCTAGAATGAATTGAGGGGAAAGGGCCAGTCTAGTGGGTTAAGTCCTACAGCTAGGTAAGCTACCTCATCAGCTTCAACATCGCTACCTTTCTCCCCACCACCATCCCTGGCCTGGAGAAAAACACACCTGAGTACCCTCTTTTGTTAAAGGTCAATATTGGTGAGGGACAAAAAGCAGTGACCTGACTTTAGGTACCTCTTAAGGACTGAATTGTGTTCCCCAAGTCATACGCTGAAGCCTAACCCCCAATGGGACTCTATTTGAAGGTAGGACCTTTAAAAAGGTTGTTAAGGTTAAATGAGGTCAGAAGGTGGGATGAATATGACAGGTGTCCCTATAGGAAGAGAGTTTCCAGGGAGGTGCACACACAGAGAACAGGCCATGGGAGGACACAGGGAAAGACGGCCACCCACAAGCCAAGGAGAGAGGCCGCAGAAGCCAAACCTGCAGACACCTGCATTTTGGCTAAGGCATGTGGAGGTTCAAAACTGTAATCCAATTCTTATGCTAACTAACCAGAGTTAGCCCATCTCCAACAGGTTTAAGGGCAAAGTCCCAAATAAGATTGCCCTCATTTTAGATGCCAGTTGAAAGTTCAAAGGTCCCCAGGCCATCTATACTTTTTTTTTTTACCTTCTACCCAGCCACCCATTCCCACCTATACTTCTGGCTATAAATTCAGGGGTCCCCATGACACCCTAAGGTTCAATAATTTGCTAGAATAACGCACAAAACTCAGTAAAGCACTCTACCTACAATTAGTTTATTATGATGGATACCAATTACGACCAGCCAAATGAACATATAAGACAAGATCTGGGATGGTCCAAAAAACACCTTCCATGCCCTTTCCCCACAGAATAAAACACCACGATCCCAACACATCCATGTGTCCACCAACGAGGAAGCTCACCAAAGCCTTGTATCCAGAGTTTTTATTAGGGTTTCACTATGTAGCTGTATCTTATTGAAATCATTGACCTAGCCAGTTTGGCTCAGTGGATAGAGCCTCAGCCTGTAGCCTGAAGGGTCCCAGGTTTTATTCCGGTCAAGGGCATATATCCGGGTTGTGGACTCCATCCCCAGGAGAAAGGTGTGCAGGAGGAAGCCGATCAATGATTCTCTCTCATCATTGATGTTTCTATCTCTCCCTCTCCCTTCATCTCTGAAATCAATAAAAATAATATTTAAAAAGTCATGTGTTTATCATTTTGGATACAGAAAAAAAAATTATGGGCCACATGGTTGAACTCAATCTCTAGCCACCTCTCCTCCCTGGAGGCTGATATCGCCTGGCTCAAAAGCCCCAACCCTCTAATCACTTGGTTGGTCTTTCTGGCATGGTACCCTCATCCTGAGTCAAACCTCATCATCAACTCAGGTGTGGTCTGAGGGATCCACCATGAATAAAAGAAATTCCTATCATTTGGGAAATTCCAAGGATTTAGAGGCTCCCCCTAAAGAACCAAGGACAAAGACCAATAAAATTATTTATTATACAATGTGGGGTGTAGAAAATAGGGGAGACTCAGACACTTATACTAAAAGTCTTAATTTTGAAAGCTGGAGATGACCTGTCCCAAAAGAGCCCGTGTGTTCCTCATTAAGGTGGTCTCAGGAACTTCTCTGCTCCCAACTTGATTCACTTTCCCAACCCTTGCCAAATGGGCACACCAACCAGCCATGCGACAGACATAAGAAATGAGTTGGCTGGAGATAACCAGGCTCCCATCCATCCATCGCCTGCTCCCCAGAGTGCCCTGAGTGGAAGACAAGCCACTGGACAGGACCCTAGCAGAGACCTGATACTTTGGTAAGGCAACTGGAAATGTTTACATCACCCCCTCAGCTACCCAAGAGAACCCTTTGCAAAATGCTAGAGGCTAAGTCCAGCAGGTCATAATAAATGCAAGAAGTTCTCAAAAGGTTGAATGGACTCTTTCAAGGGGCTGAAAATCTGCATGTTATTACCTGCTGCTGAAACAGCAATTTCCCCAGCTGATGGTCCTTTACTCTTCACCAAACCTTACCTTTGATATGTATATCTGCTTTGCTAAAGGGCAACATGTGTAAATAAAAACCCTGGACCCGGAGATTCAGAGAGCTTAGTCATTTAGCTAAGCTGCCCCTGGCTTTCCCCCATGCCTCCCAAATTTGTATTTCATGTCTAGTGTCTAGTTTAATTTACATCACAACCCCTTCTCCAGATTCCTGAACCCTTGCAACTATGGAAAGACCCCAGCACAAAACAGTAAAGAGATACGAGGGGAAATCGAAACTACCACTTTCCACCTGTCATGTTCCTAGGACAGAGAAAAAGCACCAACACAAGATTTAGGAGCTTTTAATGCTTAGACTGAAAAATCACAGGCTGGTTTTTTCATAAAGTCATTGGACCATCTCTGGCAGGGCAAGTCTACCCCCATCCAGGCCACAGATGGAGGCTAAGACTTCTCCCCAAGGCCTTCAAATGGAGGGCTTCCCTTGTAATGCAGTGACTCCCCAACCGGAGGCAAGAAAAAAAGAGGTAGAATGAGCACCTATATGCCAGGCACCACACAGGGCACTTTAAGTGTTATCTCAGTTAAACCCCACACCAACCCCTGAGGTAGGGATCCCCACTCTACGGATGAGGATCTCAAGGCTTGGAGAGGTTAATCAACATGCCTGAAGTCAAGTTCACAAGTCTCAAAAGGTCTTTGAGCCTTCTCCACTCTGCCACACTGAATCCTTCCTCTCTCTGATCCAGCCTCAGTCCTCCCTAAGTTCATTCTTAATACTCAGGCCCCATACTCTGTCCTGCTCCCCATGAGGAAAGGGGTCAGCTGAAGGACACTGCTCTCTGAGAATGAGCGCGCATCCTGGCAGGATCTTTTCTCTAAAATAGCAAATATGACCTTGGAGGTCACTCAGCTGAACATGGCTCTCAAAGAAACAGTGAAGTAAGCATTTCATTTTGCAGGTGTTGCCTCTCGGTGGCGTTAGGTTCCACAAAGGCTCACAGGAAGGGGAAGAAGGCAGGAATCAGGAGAGCAAGTCGAAGTAGTGTCAAAACTGCCTTGGCAGGTCCCAGCAACCAGACAGCGAAGGAGGATCTTCCTGCTCCAGTCCAGGAGGCGTGTGGTCATCTGCTCACCCAGGAAGGACCTGGGGGCCTTGAATGTGTCCCTCTGCTGGTCCCAGGGGCGCTCATTTTGTTAGCAGCGGCAGTAGCCCCAGCTCATTCAGTCTCTCCTTGGCCACTGGCTCCCAGCCCTTGTTAGCCTGGGGGTTCCGAGGGGAGGGGTGCAGGAGCCCCTCCACCTGGACCTCGGGCATCAGGCCAGCCAGAGCCCGCCGTGCCCGCTGCTCCGCCAGCCGCCCCACTCCCACTACCAGTCGCACCCCCAGCAGCTGCACCTGCCGGCAGAGAGCCACATCACAGAGCCCAAGAAGCTGTTCTCGCTGCTTGGCAGGCAACTCAGCGGGGGTGAGGTTGCGTCCACTGGGAGCCAGGAAGAGCAGAGGACACAAATTGTGGACAAAACAGTGACGGAAGAAAACCTCGGGCTGTCCACAGAGGTTCCGGAAAAAGCCCCAGAACCGGGCACCACTCACCTCTGACTGTGGGCACTCCAGCCCCAGCACTGGCCGCTTAGGGTGTTCTTGAGGAGGGGTCAACACAGAGCCCCCAATTCCCAACCAGTCCCGGACTACATTCACTTCCCCAAAGGGTACCTGTGGAGGAGACAGACATGAGGGTTCCCACTGGAGACCTGACACCTGTTCTCTGGACCAACTGACCCCTTTTCACTCTCCCCTGAGGATCTAGTCTAAACACCTCCTCACACGCCCTGCCACCTTCACCCAAAGGCCCAAGACAAGAATTCCTGGTTCTGTGGTTTGATCTTGTCCCTCTTTCTCCAATTTTTCATTGTGGACTGTGGTCCAGAACCTGTTTGTTTGCCTCTACCTCCACTGGCCCTCAGGACCAGGTACAGAGAGTTCACGAGGATATCTGGCCCTTCATAAGGTGTGATGGGTAAGTACTGAGGACAAACGGATGGTCTGAGACAGAAAGGCTGCCAGGGTTAGAGGAGGCACAAGGACAGGGCTGACCACTGCTCTCTGGGTGCCCTCTCAGCCCCAAGCCTCAGGCTGTCATTTCCATCGATCATCATTGACCACCTTTCATTCCCCAGTTGGGGTCAATAAAAGCAATTGAGCCTCCTGCCCTGAAGCCTCTTCCCCTCCCCCACCTGCCAAGCACCCCACCAAGGGGCAGTCACTCATCCCGAGGCCTGAAAGATAAGCAGGCAGGCCCTGAAGCCTGGCTCTGGTCTGAACCTCGCCTCGGCTAAGAATCAGAACGCAGGTTGCCTGAATACGCTGCATCGATTCCATACCCACCCCTGTCAATCAGTCTCTCCTGAGGGCCCAGTAGTCCTGGTCTCTCTCATGATCCCAACCACATTCTAGGGAGAAGGGAGATCCGGTAAGGTAAGGAGGGGGCTGGCGGAAGGAAGGGCTCTCAGAGGCAATTAGTGAACAGCTCACAGAGGAAACGGAACTACCATTAATGTCCTTGGTTAACTACGGGCAGTGAGGCCGGGAGAATGTCTGAGACCCACAGGAGCCGGTGTGTATACTGGGAAGGGATGGGAGCCCCACACACCCGCAGTTGCACACATACTCCTCCTCTATAGCACGTGCAGCCAATCATCCGCCTTGGAGCTCCCCCCTCCACCCACCAGGGACAGCCAAGCCCTTTACCCCAGTCTGGGCCATGCCAAAGGGTCCCGGGTTCATGCCCAGGAAGAGCACTTCCTTGGGGCCCTGGCAGTAGCGGGTCACGTAGTTGCGATGTGGCTCCCACGCATATTCCACAGGATTGTAGATAATGCCCACCGGCTCAGAAAACTGCAGCTGGCTCAGCTCAGCATTGAGCCGAAGTTCCTCCCCCAGGAAGCTCTCGGCCAAGTTTTGAGGGCAGAGCTGGGGCTCCACCAGGGTACTTGCAGGCTCATGAAGGTTCCCCGATGGGAAAGCCAGGGGCACAGCCATGTCACCGCCTCCTGGAAAAGAGACGGACAGAGGCCCCTCAGCCCTAGAGTGGGAGGGACCCAGACTGGCCAGGGCTCCACCCACCATTTCCTGGACTCGAAAGGGAATATATCAGTCATCCCCCCCAACTTCCAGGCAGGACTAAGCTCATCTCAGTTCTTGGTAATAAAAGGACCTCTTTTCTCCTAGCTTCAAGTATCCTTCCCCTTCATTCATCACCTGGTGAGAATAACCCATCCTCCACTCCAAATCTCCTTTCCATCAGGCTAGGTCTTGAGTCACTAGTTCCTAGACCATGGCAAGCTATGGGAAGTTTCCAACAACTGTCTACTGATGGCAAAATTTCAGCACCTTCAATGTCACCCTTAAAAAAAAAAAAAAAAAAAAAAGGCCCAACCAGGATGAGCTGTGTCTTCGAAACCAATGTACTGAAGAATGAGATGCAGGTACAAAACCATAGCTCAGAGACTGATTACTAAGGGCTAATTACAACAGCTTCCAGGTGGTAAGCCAAGTGTTCGGTGCCAGACACACTGCATTGATACTCATAACAACCCTATGAGATGGGTATTATTGCTCCCATGTTACAGGTGAGAAGACTGAGGCTTAGCAAGATCAACGAACTTGCCCAGGGTTATGCAGTTAGCAAGTCATGAACCTGGGATTTGAACCCAAACTGACTCAAGACTGAGCCCTTATTCACCCAAACCATCTTGCCGAATGATTCACTCAGCCACCCTGCTAATTCTACAACCCAGCCCAGTCCAGTGTCTTGCCCACGTTCAAGAATCCTCAGTGGTAAGTGGGATGACTACCAGACTCTCTTACAAGAAATGTAACCATGATCAGTCTCTGGTTTCCTCATCCAAATACTAAAAATAATAATAATATTCACTTAATAATATTGATATGAGTGATTTCATTTATATGTGTGATCTAAAAAGCAAAATAAATGAACAAGAACAGAAACAGACTCATAAGACACAGAGAACATTTTGATGGTTGCCAGATGGGAGAAGTGTTGGGGGAATGGGTGAAAAAGTGGAACAGATTACAAATTGGTAGTCATGGTGATGTAAAGTCCAGCATAGGGAATATAGTCAATAGTATTATAATAACTGTAGGGTGTCAGATGGGTACTAGATTTATCAGGGTGGTCACTCCATAAGCTGTACCTATAAATGTCTAAACACTGGTTTGTACACCTGAAAATAATATATTGTATGTCAACTGTATTTGAAAAATAAAGTTATTTAAAAATAATATTAATATGCCCAGCTAGGCCCTAACCATTTGGCTCAGTGGATAGACTGTTGGCCTGCAGACTGAAGGGTCCCAGGTTCAATTCCTTATCGGTGTTTCTTTTTTTTTCTTTTTTTAATATATTTTATTTTTTACAGAGAGGAAAGGAGAGGGATAGAGAGTTAGAAATATCGATGAGAGAGACATTAATTAGCTGCCTCCTGCACACCCCTACTGGGGATGTGCCCGCAATCAAGGTACATGCCTTTGACCGGAATCAAACCTGGGACCTTTCAGTCCCCAGGCCGATGGTCTAACCACTGAGCCAAACCGGTTTTGGCTTATCGTTGTTTCTAACTCTCTATTCCTCTCTGTAAAAAGATCAATTAACATATTAAAAAAATATATATGCCCAGCTGGTGTGGCTCAGTGGTTGAGTGTTGACCTAAGAACCAGGAGGTCACAGTTCAATTCCCAGTCCAGGTTGCAGGCTCAACCCCCAGAGGGGGCAAGTGGAAGGGAGCTGATTAATGATTCTCTCTCATTTATGTTTCTCTGTCTCTGTCTCTGTCTCTCTCTCTCTGAAATCAATAAAAACTTATTTTTAAAAAATCCTATATAATAAAAGGCTACTATGCTAAATGTCTGACCAGTCATTCAACCATTCGACTGGTCACTATGACATGCACTGACCACTGCATTGACCACCAGGGGCAGACACTCCAACTGGCAGGTTAGCTTGCTGCTGGGGCCTTGCCCAGACTGGGAGAGATCCTAGCTGGGAGAGACAGGCCAGATATGCCCTGAAGCCCTCCGTGGTCCCTCCCCAGTCTTGATTGTGCACCAGTGGGGTCCCTTGGCCTGGTCTGCATCCTCTTGCAATCCAGGACCCCTTGGGGGATGTCGAGAGCTGATTTTGACCCAATCCCTGCAGGCCAGGCCAAGGGACCCCACCGATGCAGCAGGCCTCTAGTATAATATAAAAGAATGAGATGTTGCATGTAAAGGGGAGGAAGGGAAAAGGGGAAGAGAAGAGAGGGAAGGAGGGAGAAAGCAGAGGGAGTATTCAAGCAAGCTTTGTAACCTGTAAAGGCCATTCCTTCCAATCTTTCTTCTCACCACTGCCATGCAAACCCAGTATTCCAGCCTGATCATACCACTCACACTTTCAAAATGCCTTTCCTACCACAATTCTCAAAATTTGCATGTGCCATCTCTACAAACACTCCTTTAAGTCAACTAAGATTGTGACTCCCCTACTCTCCATACATCTAAGTTACACCCATCCTTTAAGCAGCTCAAGCTACCCTTTTAGTAAAGCCCTCCCTCCTCAACACACTGCATTTGCCACAGCCACCCGACACATGAGGTCTGGCACAGGGCCTGGGAGTCTGTATTTGGACAAGCTTCCCCAGATGTTTCTGATGGTTGGTGAAGGCTGAGACTGTGTGTCACCATAAGTAGCTTCTTCATAAATTCATATATATCTCCCCCCTCAATGTACTTGAGATCAAAGGCCAGTCACTGTTCAGTTTCCCTCCATATCTGCAAGGTCTTAGCTCTTATTAAGTAGTCAACGAGAATACCTGCTCAGCTCTGTCCATCCCTATTTAAACTACCGCCTACCAAGGAGCCATTCCTGATGGACTCCACTCCACGTCTACATTTTGACTCACTGAAGGCTCAGCTGCCCACTTGAACTCTGCTCCTTCCCATTGCTTGCCAGGCTCTGGGTGTTTCCATCAGGTCTGGACCTCTCATAGGGCAGACCATGGTTCTTTCTCCCTCTCAACCCCTTGCCCAGGTTAGGAACTCAAGAGTAACCCAGGTAGGAATTCAAGGTTGATACAACAGCTAGATCTCTCAACCTGTTTCCTCTAACCCCAGCCTGGAAGAAAAGAGAGAGGGAAAAAAATCAGGGGCCAAACTTAGAAACTCCTTCCCCAGTCTGATCTCAGAATTCTTTAACTGATCTATCCAGCTGGCTATCCAGGGCCAATTGACTTCAAGCACATGCTGAGAATGAAGCTGTGGAGGACTCAAATGTTTGAGGCTCTTGCTTTGCATTTCTAGCAGCAATGGGTTGGCTGTTCCAAATGTGGGATCGCTCTCAGGCCATAAGTGGGACCTACTTTTTATTTTTATTTTTTTAATACATATTTTATTGATTTTTTTACAGAGAGGAAGGGAGAGGGACAGAGAGCTAGAAACATCGATGAGAGAGAGACATCGATCAGCTGCCTCCTGCACACCCCACACTGGAGATGTGCTCCAAACCAAGGTACATGCCCTTGACCGGAATCGAACCTTGGACCTTTCAGTCCGCAGGCCGACGCTCTGTCCACTGAGCCAAACCAGTTTCAGCTATCTTTGATTTTTAGAGATCTGTGCTAGAGGAAGCAAGGCTGGGAGTACACAAAGTGACAAGGGTTACCTTCAGTGTTCCAGGGTTTCAAAGCCTGATCTGATAGCAAAGGCCACAGAATGGGTGTCATTTGACTCAAATTCTAGTGCAGGTTTTTCAACTCTACGAAGTTCTCTCTAGAGTCACTTAACTCTATCTAGGAAATGAAAATGAGAAATTCCACCTAACCTACCACCAGCAGGTACCTCATTTATTTTTCTCAATATTTATTAGTCTTTTACGTGATAGGTACTGTAACAGTCTGTTTCTTGGTGGGGAAGAATTCCCAAATGAAAAGAATGTAGGCCAGGCTCACAAACCACGGGAGTGAAAGATGTAAACAACTGTAATACACTGGGTTAGAGCTTTAATGTCCCAAACAAAATACTGTAAGAGCCCAAAAGAGGAACTTGGAAGTACTATATAAAGTCATCAAGAGCCAGAGACTTGCCGAGAGCCGTTTGGTTCAGTGGATAGAGCATCGGCCTGCGGACTGAAGGGTCCCAGGTTCGATTCCAGCCAAGGGCATGTACCTTGCTTGCGGGCACATCTCCAGTGTGGGGTGTGCAGGAGGCGGCTGATCGATGTCTCTCTCTCATCGATGTTTCTGACTTTCTATCCCTCTCCCTTCCTCTCTGTAAAAAATCAATAAAATACATTTTTTTAAAAAAGAGCCAGAGACTTAAGACACATACTAGTAGATAGTTCATAAATGACAGTGTCATATCACATGAAGTGCAGAGGAAGTGGAGGGTGACCCAGAGATAAATCTGGACACCTAGGCTTTCTGACACTAAACCCAGAAAGTGAAGAAAGAATCGAAGACACTGTCCACTCCCCTGTCCCTATGGGCACCCCAGGAATCCACAGGAACAAGCAGCAAATCCTTAAAACCAATAATTATAATAAAAACAATAGAGCATGCGCTCAGAAATGCCACTTCATCCTTGCTCCTGGTCCCAGGGGGATGGGGGGGGGGGGGCAGAGGACTAAGGCTCCCTAAGAAACAAACCCCTGCGTGCGCCCTAAGAGAAAGCCTCGCCCCGCAGGCTTCCAAGGGCTCCGCGCTCCCTGCGCCGGGACGATCCCCAAACAGCGCAAAGGGGCCCCAAAACGCAGACATTCCGACTCCCAGCCTGCTGTCCCCCCGAAGCCGCGTGAACCCGAGCCTGCCCCCGGCGCCCCTGGTTTCTAGCCTCCAACTTCCTCACCTGGCCCAGCTGCCCATTCGGTTTCCGATTCCTTTTCCCCGCCCCCGGCCGCGGAGAACTGTGGGAATCGTAGTCCGCTGTGCTTAGGAAAGGAGATTGGCGTAGTCGCGGCCACTTCCGCCGGAAATGCTCAAATCCCCGGAAAGCGTGCGAAATTTGCGCTTAAGCGATGCTGGGGGTTGTAGTTTATTCTTTCCTTCGGGGGAAAAATCGAGAACATTTGCTAAGTGAGGGCCAGGCTTCTTAAGGACCTCGAAGATCCTGGCTTCTAAGCCCTAAAGGTATCAACCTTCCAGAGCTCCTCCACGAACTGTTCCCAAAGGGATTAAGAACCCAGGAGCTTCCACCCTCCCCAACCTCTCAACTCACCTGAAGGCATTAACAATGGTTAAAACCACTTCTAGCCCTCCTGTCGCCCCAGGTATAAGAGACCTCTCCTTTGCAGGCCTCCTAGGACTGTATGTAGAACATCCACAGAGGCACTTCTGTCATCGCCTAACAACTCCTCTTTTAATTGGTTTCAGACAGGAAGGGAGAGGGAGACAGAGATATACTAGTAAACATCAACGATGAGCCCTGGCCGGTTTGACTCAGTGGATAGACTATGGGTCTGTGGACTGAAGGGTCCCACGTTTGATTCTGGTCAAGGGCACATGCTGGGATTGTGAGCTCCATCCCCAGTGGTGGGGGGCGTGCAGGAGGCAGCCAGTCAATAATTCTCATCATTGATGTTTCTATCTCTCCCTCTCCTATACTCTCTGAAATCAATACAAATATATTTTTAAAACAACATCAATGATGAGAATCATTGATCAGTTGCCTCTTGCATGCCCCATCTTGGGAATTAAGCCCACAACCCGGGCATGTGCTCTGACTGGGAATCACACGGTGACCTCCTGGTTCATAGATGGATGTTCAACCCCTGAGTAACACCAGCCGGGTAGGGCAGCTAACAATTCTTAATAATGGCTTTGCATCTCCATTGCTTTACCATTTGACTTCTCTCCCTCCTCTGCACTATTTGCCCAGCCTTAGAACCTCCCATCATTCCCAACCCTCCCCTTCAAATACTATGTCCAGGACACCACTCCTGACCTATAACAATCCCATGGCTGCATTCCTAATAGTCCATTCCTTCCCACCTCCCCAACCCAATACCAGTGCGCAAAGCTGTCCCACTCATAGTTTTGTTCTTGTCTTCTGTCTGGGTCTGTTTCTGTTTCATTAAACTGGAACCCCTGAAATCAGTGATCTTCTAGATTTCTTCCACCTCCATCTCTTGCACACAACAGCACAGCCATGACTGAGATCAGGGAGAAGCAAGGTCTCCCTGCAGGTAGTGAGGAAGGAGACGAATAAACCCAGAGTAGGAAGAAGTGAGAAAACAAGGATGCTACCCTCTTCCCAAGCCTCCCCTGCTCTCCTACTAACAGACAAAAAATTAATGGGTGCGGCTAGAGCTTCAGGGAACTATGAGCAGTGACACACTGATATCAAAGGTGAGAAACTACTCTCAACCTTGCAAGACTTTGGGAACTTAATTAATCATCCGCCTGGGAAAGCCCATTACTTCCTGAGCTTTCATTTGTGTCAGAATCTCTCCCTCTCTATGTCTTTGCCTTTCCCTCCCCAGATAAATCTGTATCTCTAGCCTTTGCTAATCTGTGTGTCTCTGTCTCTCTCTGTGTACATCTATGTCCCTGTATCTGCTTCATTCCATTTCTCCAGAGTGACTGAAATAAGAGTATCCTGAGCTTCCAGAACTGTAACCTCCCTCAGGCTCCTCTATCTCTGTAAATCTATGTATTTTTTGTGTTTCTTAACGAAAATTAGTATGAAGTGGGGAACAGTGTTTAAGAATTCTAGAACCTTCACCATCCCTTAGACAACCTTCCTACCCATCCCACCCCTCTACCACTTGCTTGCCAAGCACCTCCAGTTTTTCATCATGGAAGCCCCTGCACACTTCAAGCCAGACATTCCAACTTGAGTGAAATGAGTGACAGACAAATGGAGATCCCTAGAACCCCATGCCCAATTTCAGCTTCCCGGAAGGCTTGGATAACTGTTTCTGTCCCTGTAAGCCCCTTCATCCCCAAGGAGCCCAGAGATAAGGGTCAAGACAAAGGAAGACACTGAGTTTTGGGAAACCCACAGTGAGTCCCTATAGCGGACCCAAGAGGGACCTGGGACCCTTCTCTGTCTCTAGCCCATGGTATTCCTCCCTACCTAGTGAGTCCCTCTGGGGGAAGATGAAAAGGAGGAGCTCCACACCTCCATGCGTAGAAATAGACACCCATAAACTTTCCAGAGATAGAGCCTGAGAGATGAACTGGGCTGAGGTGGGGCCCTCACAACCTGCCTTGTTCTTGTCCTAGACTCCTGGCCTCTGGGAAATCGCCAAGTGCCTGGCTGCTGGCTTATGGATAGAGCTTTATGGGTAGAAGCAGTCTCACCTGTGGCCTGGACAGAGCCTAGAGAATTGGGTCATTCCTTAGGGCCCAGCCGGTCCTGGGCCAGGGCCCTCTGCCACCCATCCGCCTGCTCCTGGGGCCTGAGCACCGGCGGTAAGGGGTTAACTTCAGGCTTGTTTTCCTTTGGTTTCCCTGGGCTGTCTGGGCTGTGTTGGGCCATGAGCGCCATCTATCGGCCTCTGGAGGTCATAGCTCTGACTCCGATATTTCAGCTCTTCCCCTGCCTCCATGCTCTCAGGGTAAGAAAGGGAAATTGTCTCGCTGCACTGCTCCCGCACAGAAATAGATATTTGTAGAAGTGAGGGCCATGATTTCTCCTCCCTAAATACCAGGTGTCACCCGTGTCATCTCCCGCCACCTTTAGCCCACGGAACCCCAAAGATTTTCAGTGTAGCCATCTCCCCCAAGCTCCATTAACCTGGGTAGTTACCCTCTCTTGGTGAGCCCAGTAGACCTGGGAAAAGCATTGGAGAGGAGAGGTGACATAGCAGAGGCCTTTAAAGGTTGGGCTCTGGACTCAGACGGCCTGGGTTTGAGTCCCAGCTTGGCCAGTTTACTAGTGGTGACCTTGGACCATTACTCCACTTCTCTGTGCCTCACTTAACTCAGCTGTGAAATGGGGTGATCACTATAATCCATGTCTCCTTTTGTGATAATTAAATGACTTCCTTACACAATGTGCTTAGTATGGTGTCCAGCACAGAAGTGATGCTCCATACGGTAAGTTGTTGTTATGACCAGGTCCTTAGGCAGATGCTAGTCTGAGGCCCAAGTCCCAGGCCATAGAGCCATGTCAGACACACAGGCACAGGGGACAAGTCAGGCAACTCGGCCCTGGCTATTTCTACAGTGACAGTGCCCCAGACGGGCTAGGGTTGGGGGCTGGGAGTTCATGACTGCAAGGAAAATACTTCTAAGGTCTTCACAATCAGCAGAAACGGGATGACAGAGTCAAAAAAAACACAAAGAACTTGAGATGAAGATATAGGAAGGAAAGGTGTTAAGGAACACCATTAACAGGCTGTAAAAGGACCTAATTTAGGGAAGTGGGGAAAGGTCCCTGAGGTGTGGGATGAGGAAGGGCCACTTCATCCAAGTACAGGCACAAAGTCTCCGGCTTTGATCGGCCTCCGCAAGCTTCCCGAGATAGATGTTATCACAGCCTCGTCCCAGCTCTGTGGGGACTTAACCCTCAAAGTAGTTCCCCCAACCTGGTGCAGAGGGGACTCACAAATGGAGACAGCTCTCTGCGGGTCCCACCTCCCTCCTGGAATTAGAAAACCAGGAGAATCAGCCTGTGAATGAGTTCATTTGTTCCTTAACAGTTCAGCCATCCATCTCCCTGTCTCTGTGTCGCCTGCATCTCTGCCTTCATCTACCTTACTGGGAAATGGGCACATAGGATTCTTCTCCATGCAGAGAGAATGAGGGGGAGAGCACTCTCTGTTAAGACAGAAATACAGAGCTAGTGGGGGCCCTGGGCCACCCTCACCACCCCAACACCCCCAGCTCCAACCCCAAGCCAGCACAGATGAGCTTTATGGATTGATGGCCACTTAACTGGAGTCAGGTGGCAGCCTCCACATCTCCCCAACTCAGTTGCTCTCCTCTCCTGGGGCCTGGATGCCTGGGTTCCCAGGAGGGGAGCAGGGACAGGCTGGATGGGCTGATTTGCATCGCTTACTTGGGAAGCAATTATCGGAGGAGCTGTCAGCTCAGTGCAGCTCTCTCCTTGCTAATCGGATTTCACCAGAGCCTGGGGCTGGGGGGGCTGAGTAATTTGGCTTGATGCAGTGGTGGGAGATGTTGGGCCAGGAGGCCAGCCAATCTGTCTGAGTGGTGTTAGAGTTGTCCAGAGCAATTATCCTGAGCAGACTACACAGACGTCAGACAGACAGACAGACAGCCAAGGGGTCCCCAAGTCCTGCAGCAGAAGGAAGAACGTTACACATTTGGCAGAGGGGGGGGAGTATCTCCCACAGGTTGAGCCAAATTAGGCGACTGAGAAGAGGAGTCAAGATGGGTCTGGGAGGGGGACCAAGTAGCCAAGTGGAAAGAAGATCCAAGGATCCCAGCTTCCAGCCAACCCACCATCCAGGCCCTGCCTTGCCCTGCACCCCCAGGCAACCAGCAACAGAACAGGGACTTGACCAAGGATGGTCTCCCTTGCCCCCTGCAGTGCCGTGCTTCTCAGCCCCTGGTTCTGGCTCTGTCGTTTGCTTTCTCTTGTCCCCTCCTTCCCACCCACACTGCCTCACTCTACCCCTCCCCAGGTTTTGCAGCAGGCTGCTGACCCCCTCCCTGCCTCTGTCCTCCATCCAGCACCTCTCAGACGTGTGAGGAGGAGGATAACAGCGACAGCTAACCTTTATGAGTGCTCCTTCTCCGTCAGACAGCACCCTAGGTACTTGATACAGATCCTCCCATTTGACCCTCATGCTAACCCTAGGAGGGACCCACTCTTCTCCCCATTTACTGATGGTACACTGCAGCTGACCATACCTCCCGAAGGAGGGACACATCGTTTTTCCTCTCTATTCCATTTATTGGGGTGACGCTGGTTAACAAAATTATGTGGCTTAAGGAGGGACACTTCAGATCTTTGCATCCAGGCTACGAGGGCAGCCCTGGCGTGTGATGAGTGCACAATATGTCTGTTTACTGAATCAAAGACCAAATGAATGATTTGACCTGTTCTCTCCTTCCAGCTGACTCCAGGTAGCATTCACATCCCTGGATTGGCCTCTCAACCTTCTCACATCCTCACACACACACACACACACACACACACACACACACACCCTTAGCCTCTCAGCTTGACCTCCCTCACACCTCTCTACACACTCTGCTCCAACTCTACACTGGGGTCTCTTGCCTTTGCACAATGGCCCATCTTGCCCGCCCTGGCCTGAAACATTCTCCCCTTCTCATCTCTGCCACTGAATACATTCTACCCACTCCGCAAGACCCATAGCAAATGCCATTTCCCCTCAGAAACACGCCCTGCCCTTCCCTTTGCTTGTGCCTCCATGATGGCCCTCGTCCCTGACTGTGAAGTGCCTCACTAAATGCTAAAATGCCTGGTGGTCCCTGCTAGACTGTGTGTGTGTGGTGTTTTTTATTTTTAATTTATTGATTTTTTTTACAGAGAAGAAGGGAGAAGGGTAGAGAGTTAGAAACATCGATGAGAGAGAAACATCGATCAATTGCCTCCTGCACTCCACCTACTGGGGATGTGCCTGAAACCAAGATACATGCCCTTGACTGGAATTGAACCAGGGACCCTTCAGTCCGCAGGCCAACGCTTTAGCCACTGAGCTAAAACGGTTTCAGCTAGACTGTGTGTTTTAAGAGGTCAGCACTCAGTCTCCTAAGCACAGGCCCTCTGCCTGGTATTTATTAGGTGCTCAATAAATGCCTATTGTATTGACAACATATTTGCTCTCTATTTTTTGTTTATCTCATTTGGAGATGCTCCTATGGTGGGTTGAAGGGAGCAGTGAACCTTCAAGCAAACCTGGAACTGGGTCTGGCACTCACCAGCGGTGTGACTTAGGAAGATCATTCCTCTCTGAACCTTGGGCTGATCTTTTCTTTCTTCACCTGGGAGAGAGGATGCCAAGGCCTACCTCATAGAACATGGGACACATCCTTGTCTTATCTGATCCGGACCTGTCTCCCCCCAGCAATTCAGGCACGGAGCCCAGGAGTCCTGCCACTGAGCTCTCTCACCTTCACTCGGGCATGTCCGTTTCCTGATGCCACCATTCCCAGGGGCGGCCTCCCCTTCCCCTGGGGGGGCCAGAGCCCCAGCCCCACCTTGCCTCCATTACCCTCTTAAAAAGTCAGACCTTGAGTTCTCCCTCTCAAAAAAAAATTTTTTATTAAATTTATTGCGGTGACATTGATCAACGTGAACATACGGGTTTCAGGCATGGATTTTTATGTTACAAGAAGAAAATATTAATAATAAAGGAACAAGGCAGTGGGCATGGAACCGGATGCAAATTGGCCCCAATTCTCAGTCCAAGAAAGAGAATGCCTGAGCTATGGACCCAGAGAAATCCTGTGCTCGTTTGCATGTCATTTGCATTATATTTACATGTGATCAATTTCATGTTCAAATGCACAGCCCTCCCTCCCCGGTTTTTCTCCCCCAGGGTCTCCTCGGCTGCTGCCCCATCACTCCCCCAGCCCTGCTTCCCCAGCCCCAGCCCCAGCCACCGCCCTCCTTCCCCTGCTTCCTGCCATGCTCCACAGCGCCCCCCTTCCCTTCTGACTGTCAAGGACCCACTTGCCCAAACCCCAAACAGATTCCTGGGGTCTTACCCCTAGTTCAGGAGGGACATCCTTGCCTGCCCCCTCCCGTCCTGAGCCGGGCAGGCGCAGCAGACAGCAAGCGCGCCTCTCAGCAAATCCCAGCCCCATTCAGCCTTGTGATTAATGGCGCTGCCCTCCCCATGAACCTGCCTTTAATACTGAGGAAGTTATGAAACCGCTATACATCAGCAGCTCCGGCCCCGCTGCCCCCGCCCGCCTCCTCCTCTCCTCCACCCCCACCTTCCAGCTCCCTCTTCAAAATCTCATTTGGGCTCCCGCCGCC
>PVJN01023171.1:0-32592 GCA_004026805.1 Lasiurus borealis
CCAGAATCTTAAAATTTATATAGAGGTCTTAACTGGGTTCAGTCATGTATACCATCCAGATGGTCTGAACAACACATTGCTTTGTCAAGGTCATATCCTTGAAAAGTGCTTCCATTGTGGGAACAGTAAGGAGAATATACATTTCAAGGACAGAGGAGGGGTGAGGAGCTCAGATTGCCCAGGGTCAACTGGCAGTCAAATCCTCTAGATTTCCTCCAACAGTGGCTATCAGTGTCAGTTTATACAATGCCTACTTTAGGGTGCCCACCTAAAAAAGTGTTGTTAATTTTATGTTGGCTGAGAATTCAAAGGGCCACATCAGCTTAAATTCTATGAAAATGTGAGTACACAAGCTCTAAGAGTCTGACCAAGTTCTCTTTTATATCAGAAACTAGAGGCCCAGTGCACAAATTCATGCCCAGGTGGGGTTCCTTGGCCTGGCTGGCAACCTGAGCCCATTGGGGAGTCTCGCCCAGTCCCAATCAGGGCTGGCCAGGGGAAGGGACCATGGGAGGTTGGCTGTGGGAGCACACTGAACACCAAGGGGCAGTTCCTGTGTTGAGCGTCTGCCTCCTGGTGGTCAGTGCACATTATAGTGACCAGTCTACCAGTCATATGATTGACCAGTCATAATAGTCACTTAGGCTTCCTATCTAATAAGAGTAATTTGCAAATTGACCATCACTCCAACACACAAAATGGCTGCCCCCATGTGGTCAAAGATGGCTGCCCCCACGTGGACACAAGATGGCCACCACAAGATGGCCAGTAGGGGAGGGTTTTTGGGAGGGTCCAGGCCTGCAAGGGAGGTCAGTTGGAGGTGATCAAGCCTGCAAGGGAGGGCAGTTAGGGGTGACCAGGCTGGCAGAAAAGCATTTGCATGGGGAAGACAGGGCCCACAGGGGAGGACAGTTAGGGGGAATCAGGCTGGCAGGGGAGCAGTTAGACACCAATCAGGCTGGCAGGGGAGTGATTAGGGGGTAATCAGGCTGGCAGGCAGAAGCGGTTAGGGGCAATCAGGAAAGCAGGCAGGTGAGCAGTTGGGAGTCCTGGATTATTAGAGGGATATCTGATTGCCCTACAGGATCAGGCCTAAAAAGGCAGGGTTCCTAGATTGGAAAGGGTGCAGGTTGGGCTGAGGGATACCCCCCACACTGCAGTTCACAAATTTTGTGCACCGGGCCTCTAGTTTAAACATGTAAAATCCTGGGCTCTTTTGGTTGCTCAAAGACAGCTTTTTTAGTTCCATCCTTGTTTTCAGCCATTTTGTGGATGATTGACATTGCCCTGAAAGAACCTCTCAACACAAATGTGTTGCTTGGATGGTAGATCATGAGTCATAGGATAATGCTCCTCATTTTAAAGAACCTATGTCTCAGACTAACCCAATTCCTAGTAACCATTTCCAATTACAGTACAGCACAAAATATCCCAAATTTAGAGAATACCTTTGGCATATCAGGTACTTAAAGCAGTAAGGATGAGATTGCTAATCACATTTTAACATAAACTCCTCATGTTTCCTAGCTTTCAGGAAACTATTTGTACTTTAGGACAGCTGCAACTATTCTGTAAAGACTCTATAGCCTATAGCATTTTAATTGAGATTGAATCTACCTTCTCCAAAGAGCTATGTTGTTATCATGTGACAACTAGTAAATCCAGCTTTGTTAGTGAGCAAAGGACATGGTGAGAACTCAATCCAGTGGTCTGGCTCTGCAATCCTCAGAACTAATTAAAGTGTACCATTTGTCAAAGTCAGTGGGAACCCTGGGTCTGTATAGCTTAAAAGGTTATTGAAAGAAGAAAGGGGTTCCAGCAGCAGGGAAAAAATAAGTCTTATTCTTAAATAGAACCAACACCCATTTTGTGAGTGTCCTAATGTGTATATCTTACAAATTTCTTTTTCCCTCAGAAATTTTATAGCAACACTTTGGAAACAAATTAAATAATTATGCTTATACTCCAATGCTTATAAATATATTAAAAATATTTTACAGAGGCCAAAATATGCTCTCATGGACCTTTTAGCATTATTAAAGGATAAAGGCTATAGAAACAAATCCACAAATCCTCTACTAAAGTATAATAGTAATAATAAAGACGGGAGAGAGAATGAATACAAGTATATCTTTTATATTTCCCTGCCAAGATCCAATTCCAGCATGTAATAATTATAAGACTTTTTACCAAAAGATTGGTGAAGCTTGGGAGGCTCAACCAGGGTGAGCCACATATATAATTTACCTGTTAAAAATGGCTAAAAGGCACTCCCCGCAAACCTGAATAGGATTGTTAACTAACTGCCAGACATCTCAAGGCATTTTATTGCCTCCTGTTGGTCAAACACTTGAGCAGCTGTAAGCTATTCCCCAAACTGACAATGTTTCTGTACCCTTTGAAGTATATATTTCCACCTTGCCTTGGGACAAATGTACTAAAAAAAAGGTTCCTTGGGCAAGGTGAGAGTCTTCTAGCTCCTTTAGCTGGAAGCTACTCTGACCCCCAATGCCTTTCAAAAATATCTTTCATCCAAGAACTCTACATGCAGCCCTTTCTCCAGAATGCTGAACCATTTGTAAGGCTGGGAACACAGGTTTTTGTGAGCACAGGTTTCCTGGATTCCTCTATTTAATGAATAAATACTCAACTGAACTGGAGAGGCTACCTTAGGTTAATAATGGAGAAATGAGCTGAAACTGGAGCACAACATTAAATGATGCAAGTCAAGCAATGAATCAGTTAACTCAACCAGCAATGTTAGCAGCACTGTGGCTACACTACGTTTTAGATTCTTTATATTATAAGGTAATGGGAGGAGAAAACGAAGAGCAAGAAATCTGATAGGCTAAAATCTGCTTTAATCTCTTCACAGAATTACACCTATAGTGCTGACATAGAGCATAGAAAAAGTTTGGAACTGTGCCCTTAGTTCAAAAAATTAAAAAGGGCACAGAAAATTAGGGACTGGTCCCACTCAAAGGAGATACATTCTTTTGATGTGTTGACATTTTGCCCCTTCCAATTCAAGCCAAGCTGTACAGCAGTCAGCTTCCATTTCCTGGTGCACCAAGGGTGGTTCATTATCAGAGAAGCAGAATTCACTTTGAAGGTTGCCTATCTCATAAAGAGAACACTCATGTCCTGAAGATATCACAATATCCTATTGGTTTAAAAGAAACACACTCAGATAGATCACTACATTAAGTTAAGCACAATTAACTACACACTTTAGCACAATCATTTAGTCAGTAAAATCATGTCCTTAGATTAAAATTATATTTAATATTCATTGTTTATACTTACATGATAATAATTTACAAGGCACATACTTTTTGCAATTTTCGCAACAACCCTATAGATTAGTTAGGGCAAATATGATGATGATAACAGTGACAGTGATGTCTTTTTGTTTTGGAAAGTCAGTAATAGAAATCAATTTTACTTCTTAAGTTACTTGTCTCAAAAGTGATGATTATAATAAGCAGCTCTGAGAAGATTAGGAATGTTGCATACATCATTTTAAAGTAAAATTGGTATATAATGCTATATTAGTCATGTTAGTTTCAGGTGTACAATACAGTAATTGGATGTTTTTATAGTACTTGACAATGTGAGGTGACACCTTCTTTAAAGATATACAAATGAGATTTGGAGAGCTGAATGGCCCTCCTCTGGATCACACAGCCAGTTGGTGAGCAGGTTTTCCCTCTTCATAATCAATACTCTTTCTGTTGCTCAGTATCATAGGTTATATATTTATTGTAAAACTTTTAAACTTAAAAACAAAGTCCTTTTTATGCATGCAGCAATTTTTGTTCATTAGCAATTTAAAAAGTTCAGATTTCTCAGTATGTGTCGCTTTTTATATAAATGGTTTACCAAGTAATGAGCAAGAAAGAAAACACTAAAGTCTAGAAAAATTAAAAATAGGTGTGCTTAAATATTTTTCCTATACACTTAAATTTTAGGTAGTTTTAGTAAGGGCTCAATGGAAAGAAGGAAAAACTGTGAGGTAACTTCTAGATAAAACAATTTAAAAAGCTAATCTTCCTTATATTTCCTTAGTTGTTTTAACTTGAATTATGTTAAATGTATTTTTTTTTCATTTTAAGAAAAATAATTCAAATAGAAAAACTATCTATATAAAAGCCTAAGTGACCATTCGACTGTCTGACCAGTAGCTATACACACAATGACCTCCAGGGACAGACACGCTGACCAGCAGTTATGATGCACACTCACCAACAGGGGACAGACACTCAACACAGGAGCTGCTGAACTGTGGTGACTTGGTAGCTGCAGTTCTTGGGTGATACACCCGAATCAGAGAGAAGGGAGCCCGATTCTGGGGTGCATCACCTAAGAACTGCCCTCTCACAACTCGGGACCCCTCAGGGGATATCAGAGAGCCAGTTTTGGCCCAATCTCCACAGGCCAACCTAAGGGACCCCACCAGTGCACAGGATTGGGACTCTATAGTTTTTATATTTATTAGAGGCCCAGTGCAACAAATTTGTGCATTGGTAGGGTCCAGGCCAGCCTGCCCCAATGGGGGGCATCAGGCTGGTAGGCAGAAAGGAGGGGCTGAGGATAATTGGCCAGCCCTACCCCCAATTAGGGTGATGAACTAACTCCTTTAGCTTTTTCTTAACTGTGAGGTTCTTTATCAGGCCTTCAATTCTAAATGAGCTTTGCTGGGTAGAAAAGGGCATGACAAGAAATATTTAAAGTGACAAAGAACAAAGACCTGCAGCTAGGGTGACCTTCATTTTGAAAGGACATGGCTGCTACAGGGGGTGAGGGTTTGGTCTCCGTGAAACCCGGGTCAGTCTTTGCATCGGGCAAGTGGAATCACTGAGGCTTATTTGAGAGTCACCAAGGGTGGGAATGTGATCTCAGAACAGTTAAAAACATATTCGTGAAGGGATGTTATGGGTTCTCTTTCATCAAAAAGCTCATGTGTCTGCTACACCAACAGGTTGCTTTGACAATGAATCCTCTATCCACAAGCCCACCCACCTCCAGGAGCTGACAGAAGGGTGAAAGTGGCTGCATAGATGAGGCTGGTGCCAGGTGACCTAGCAGGTGTCAGCAGCTTGACCGTCTGAGCCCCAGGCAGGGGAGACAGGCTCTGACATCACCACCACAGGGATGACTGGATGGCATCAGCAGCAGCTCCAGAGCTTGTTGCTATTTTACTTTATTTTTTATCTCCTTTTCCCTTTAAACCTCTCCAGGTTACATGCATTCAAGAGAGAAGCAGTCTTTGCAGCCTCCTCGACAGAGAGCATGTCTTCTATCTAGATTCACATGCAGCTGGACAGAGTCCTGCTTAGAAACATGTGAGGGTCTTGCATTATTTGCACTATTACCAATAAAAAAGGTTTTAGATTCTGGCACATAAATATGTTTCCTACTTATCCATGAGGGCAGGAGGCGGTGTGCAGCCACAGGCACAGCCACAGTTCTTCACTCACTCACAGGCCTCCATCCAAGGGCAGTGATGCAGGCCCTTTGTACATGGAGGGTACTGGGGAGCAGGGTCAGGAAGCAAACACAGAACATGGCCATCTGTGACCCTATTTTTCCCATACCTTCTGTCTTATTCTGATCTTCCTGCTCGGGGTCTTTAGCGTCTGCCTCAGGTGGCTTTAGGACATGATGTTTATCAGACTCTGTCAGCACAGGGGTTCCTGAAATCAGGCTCCTTTCAGCATTGTGGTAGTGGGGGAGGACAGCATGAAGGTGGGAACACAACCCATGCAGAGTCCTTGTTGAGCACCTTCTGTATACATTGTTGAGCACCTTCTGGTGGGTGTCTCCTCTCAGAAGGGTGCTGACAGCATAGGTGCATGCTCCTTCTAGGCAGGGCAGCCTGAGGGAGGGGAATAGGAAGTTGGTGGGAGCCAGCCCAGCCAGATTAGGCTGATTGGCTGCTGCAATGTGCATCATAGCCACCGGTCATTCCTGTTGTTCTGGTCGATCTGCCATTATGATCGCTGGGCTTTTCTTTATATACTAGAGGCTCAGTGCACAAAATTCATGCATGGGAGAGTGTCCCTCAGCCCAGGTTGCACTCTCTCCAATATGGGATCCATCAAGAGATGTCTGACTGCCCAGTTAGGCCTGATCCAGGTAGGACAGTCGGACATCCCTCTCACAGTCCAAGACTGCTGACTCCCAACTCTTGCCTGCCTTTCTTCCTGATTGCCCCTAACTGCTTCTACCTCCCAGCCTGATTACCCCCTAACCATTCTCCTACCATCCTGATTGATGCCTAACTGCTCCCCTGCCAGCCTTTTTGCCCCCAACTGCCCTTCCCTGCAGGCCTGGCTGTGTCCATGCCCACCTTACACATGCCCAACTTCCCTCCTCTGCCAGCCTGGTCACCCCTAACTTCCCTCCCCTGCAGGGTTAATTACTCCCAACTGCCCTCTCTTGCAGGCCTAATCTCTCCCAACTGCCCTACCCTGCTGGCCATGTTGTAGTGACCATCTTGTGTCCAAATGGGGGCAGGATGTTTAACCACATGGGGGGATCCATCTTGTGTGTTGGAGTGATGGTAAAACTGCATATTACTCTTTTATTAGGTAGGAGAAAGGCCTGGTTCATGGGTGGGGCCAGCTTGTTTACCCTGAAGGGTGTCTGGATCAGGGTTGGGGTTCCCTTGGGACATGGGATGGCCTGGATAAGGGGTCTGTGGTGGTTTGCAGGATGGCCACGCCCCCCAGGACCCAAGCAGAGGTCCTGGTATCTGAGGTTTATTTATCTTCTACAATTGAAACATTTAGCCTTAAGTGGAAGCCTAGGCTGGCCATGGTGTGTGGAAAGCTTGGCTTCCTCCATTGCGGGGTATAACCCTAGCCTCCTGCTCTCTCCAGCTCTGTGGCTTCAGCCATTTTTGTTGTGATTTATTTATCTTCTATAATTGAAACTTTGAAGCCTTGATTGGAGGCCTGGACCCACCAGGGTGTTTGGAAAGCTTGGCTTCCTCCATTGCTGAGGAAACCGAAGCCTCCCTCCTGCTTGCTCCTTGGCCGCAGTCATCTTGGTTGGGGTTAATGTACATCTCACTCCTGAGTGGCTGCTGGGTGTGGCTTTTGGATATAGCAGAGTGATGGTAATTTGCATATTACTCTTTTATTAGATAGGACAAGAAGCCTGATGCACAGAAATTCATGCAAGAATGGGCCTTCCCTTTCCCTGGCTGCCAGCAATGCCTTTGCTGGGGCCAGAGCTGCCTTTGCTCTGGCCTGGAGCCACCTTTCCACCTCCCCCACACTGCCCAGAGGCCCAGAGTGGCTGGGGCCATTCGGGAATGCTGCATCATCAATGTGGAGACAATGCAAGCATCCCACCCCACCCCCAGCCATTCAGTGCCAGTGTATGCAAATTAACCCACCAACTTTGTTTGTTTAATGGGCTTATGGGCATCGTGAAGGTATGGTCAATTTGCATTTTACTCTTTTATTAATGTAGATAGAAATTATAAAATCATAAATATATATAACAACAAAAAAATAAAAGAATCAAGGTTTTACAGTGTTTACTGCTTTCTTTTGGGATATATGCAAGAAAAGAAAATAAAGACATCATCAACGCCAGAGATTGAAATGTGTCATTTACATACATCATCCCATAAAGTATATAAACAATTACATGGTTCACTGTAGTTCTGTTTGTATATTTACATAAGAGTTTATTACATATCTAGGAATTCTATAAGTAAAACAGCTAATTTTCTCTAATATTAATGACTAATATCTGAGTTATAAATGGAAAGGAGATTTTTCATATTTTAGGGATTATTTTAATATTTTAATTTTGAACTACTTAAATTTTTGGTTGATTTTAATAGTACATTAAATGTTATTACATATGAATTATAGAAGCATAAAAATATTACACTTGTTCTCATTAATAGACTGTACTTTATACACTTTCCTTTTAATAAAAATGTAATATCTTAAAATGTTCATTTATGTGTCAAACTAAATTATGTTGTAATTTTCATTTAAATAGCTAAGATGGACTTTATAAGGAAAAAAGGCTTATAACATTACTGTAGTTAAAGTAGTAGTGGTGCATATTGATGCCCCACTACTATTCCCATTAACTACTCCTCTGGTGAGATGAATTTAGTGTCCTTGCTGTCCCTTCCTTCCTCCCAGCTAAACTCAATTCAGAAATGCTTACTAAACTTGTATGCAAAAATATTTAATCATAGTAATCTTAATTTGATCCATCGTGCATTAGTATAAACTCACCATATGAAAATCTGTGCCCTCATCTTGATTCTTGTTTTTCACATTGCTAAAAATTGAGTCGGATGGTAATTCTCTTTTACATATAATTTCCATGGTTTTCAGAATAAATTGTACACTTGAAAAAATGTTTGGGTATATATAATATGAGTCTTCAGAGAAAGTAAGTGCTATTGTAAGAATAAAAATTTGTGAGAAATATTTCATTAATATCTTGTATAGTGTTTCATTTATCTTTTAGTTATTAAAGTATAATTAAATTCAGTACTTCAATGCTAAAACTGCTGTACAATTCCCCATGCAGATTTATAATGTTAGGTATTCCCCCTTGTGGTGTAATAGAAAACTACAAGGTAAATAATTCATACATGAAAGCTTATATGGTGGAATGTCCAATTAAGAATAGTTACTGCCCACCTGGGTTGAGCATTGACCTTTGAACCAGGAGGTCACAGTTCAATTCCCAGTCAGGGCACATGCCTGATTTGCAGGCTCCATCTCCAGTAGGAGGCAGTTGATCAAAGATTCTCATCATTGGTGTTTCTACTCTCTCTCCTTCTCCCTTCCTCTCTGAAATCAATAAAGAATATATTTTAAAAAATGAATAGTTACTGCACAACAATGGTTAGAAACTATCAGCTGATAAGACATAAATTTATAATAGATACTATATTTATAATGAATACTTCAAAATTATAATACTAGAAACAAGCTAATATCATAGCTTTTAACTCAACATTCTCCATTTTTATTTCTTTTCAAGATGTTAGTAACTTTTTAAAGTCTATATTTTAAATATAACGACAATTATGTCATTTAACATAAGACTATACAATATTTAACAGAACCATCTTCATGGGGTTTCACTCTACATAAACTTTTAGACTATCTTTGAGTTTCAGTTCATTGACAGAGTGGAAAAATTCGTAATAACCAATCTTTTACTGGATTACTATATGTATAGGTGGCATCTGCTAATAGCCTTGGATAGGACAACTAGATACTTAGCATATTAGGCTTTTATTATACAGGTTCCTTTCTTTAATTCCTTACAGTGTTCAACATAATGATTCTTCACATATTCAGATGATGGTGACAAGTAAATTTTGAAGACTTACTTGAATAAAACCTAAAGTTCTCACTTCCTGTTATTGTGGATATATCCCAAGAAAGCCAGTATCTTTGTTTCATATAAAGATAAAATCTCACCGAAACCGGTTTGGCTCAGTGGATAGAGCATCGGCCTGGGGACTGAAAAGTCCCAGGTTCAATTCCAGTCAAGGGCATGTACCTTGGTTGCGGGCATATCTCCAGTAGGGGGCATGCAGAAGGCAGCTGATTGATGTCTCTCTCTCATCGATGTTTTTAACTCTCTATCCCTCTCCCTTCCTCTCTGTAAAAAATCAATAAAATATATTTTAAAAAAAGATAAAATCTCTAAATTTTGCCCTCTTATCAAATACTGTTAAGAACAGCCTTACTTAGACTATATGTCTGTTTTCAACAACAGAGATATAGCCTATTAATCAACATGTAAAACTTAGGGTTCCTCTTCAATTCCTCGCTTTTCCTTATGTATTGCCTAGATCCAATTGTTCACTTAAGTCCAGTGTCTTTTTAAGACTACTTTACTGTATCCTATTCACATTTTAATTATATTTAACATCTCTTGCCTATACTGATGTCATAGCTAATTGACCTCCACATCACTCTCTCCTTACTCCAGTCCAGTTACCCCTTCACCTCTAGGGTTACCTTACTAAAATATGAATTTAACTTCCTTACAATCTAGAGTAGTGACTACTACCTATGAGAAAACTGAGTCAGACAAGGTGGTAGAAGTAGTTAAGTAGAAAAGTTAAAAGTAAAATCCCATGCAACCTGGTCCAAAAACATTGCTCTTCAATACTGTACCCATCATCTTTCCTGAAATAGAAAACACAGTTTATGCTCTTTATAGTGATAGCCTGAGCGTCTCAAAATATAATATAAGTGTTGAAAATAAGAGATAGTCTACCGTATAAAAATGGTTGAAGTCTAAGTAAGTGTTCTTTAAAACCTTCTAGGTGACCATACATGAAATATATAAAAAGTCTTAAGAAGATCAAATAGCCAATCTGTCAAAAGAGAAACAAATAAAGCATTTTTGTGTTGCATCAATAAATGTTTAAAAACCATAAAGAAAATAAACCATTTTCTTATTACATTGGCTTTTGATGGAACAATTTTAAACTCTTAAGATTGTGTGCTTTTGAAATAATTCTAAAACTTTATATTGAGGTTGAAATACTGATTCAGCCAAAAACACATTTATAAATCATCTCTACATTATATATAATGACCAATTCTGAATGATATTTTGTTCTGTGTCTTTTAGAACAGTATTTTTCAAATTGCAAGCCATGCCCTTTAAGTGAGTCATGAAATCAATTGAAAGGGGATTTTTAAATTAAATAAAATGCCATAGTACATTGCACAGTTCCTTTTTTCACTTATATACAAGTATGTTTTAATGTGTGCACTGGGTGCAATGTAAAACTTATTTCTCCCTAAGGGTCTCAGTCAACAGTTTAAAACATTGTTTTAGGTAGTTTGAGAAATAGTCTGCCTGTTCACAGTATTCTGTACTAAAATTCCCATTTCCTCATGACAAAAAATTTTGTCATGAGGAAATGGAAATATGTAAAGTGCCAGGGTCCATAACATCTAAAACAACCAAAGGCTCAACCAAACACCAGAAGTCAGTCCTGCAGTCAGTGAAATTAGGATCAATTAATATTAAGTGAACATAAGGTCAATTAATACCTCTTTGAAAGGAGTGAAGAATATAAAGTACAGTGTAGAGCAATTTACTTATATTATTTCAATAAAACTATTTTCAATTAAGATATTTTCCTTTATTTAAAATGTATTTTTATTGTTGAAAGTATTACAGATGTCCCTTTGTGTTAGTTTCCCCCCCGCCCCCACATTGATCTCCTCTATCCTGCACCCACCCCTTTCAGGCCTTCACCAGACTATTGTCTGTGTCCATGAACTTCTAGAGGAAGTCCAGCTTTTTCTAGAAGCCAAAACACAACTCATGAGATAAAATTAGCCATTGTAACATAACAAAAGGTTCCTTTCACTAAAGAGATAAGGAGATTCTCAATACTTATACACAAAATAGAACAGGATGGGGGTTCAGAATGAGCCAAGATGTGTCTCAGTGATATGCAGATTTTTGAGCTAAGGGCAATTTTAGCTTCAGGCTCAAGTGAAAATTCTGCTCCTCCCTTTACCTTAAAAAATTGAATTAGAGGCCTTGCCTATAATGACACATTATCCTATATGATAAAAGGCCAATATGCAAATCTACCGAACAGCAGAACTACCTGTTGCTATGACACTCACTGACCATGAGGGGGCAGATGCTCAATGCAAGAGTTGTCCCCTGGTGGTCAGTGTGCTCCCACAGGGGAAGTGCCACTCAGCCAGAAACCAGGCTTATGGCTGGCTAGTGCAGCAGTGGTGATGGGTGCCTCTCCTGCCTCCAAGACATGCTAAAGATGTCTGACTGATGGCTAAGGACCACACCCCAAATGGAGCCACCATCAAACATCTCCTGAGGGCTCCCAGACTGTGAGAGGGTGCAGTCCAGGCTGAGGAACCCCCCATTCCGGGTGCACAAATTTCATGCACCAGGCTTCTAATAAAACTATAAAACCACTAGTGAGTTTCTTTTACTAACAATAAATTTTACAGCAGGCAACATGATCACCACATAAGACATCAATCCAGGAGCTTATAAAACATGAACTGCTAGAAAATGATTTCCCATCTGATGGCTCTAAAATGGCTGAGAATACTGAGAGAAGAATGATTTTTCTCAAACTCAGCAAGCATTTAAAAAAGTGAGCTAGCATTTAAGATGATCTACTGGCATTTTTAAATAAGAAAAGTGGCATTTTAAAATCCTTAAATTAGAGAGGAGAAAAGCTACATATACTAAGATATAAGGATAAGCTTGATTTTGGATTGACTCCTAGAGACCTGGTGCATGAAATCTGTGCATTGGGGTGGGGAGAGTCCCTCAGCCCAGCCTGTGCCCTCTCACAGTCTAGGACCCCTCACTCCTTACTGCCCACCTGTTCACTGCTCCTTACCACTTGACTTGCTGCTCCTTAGTGATGCCACAGAGGCAGGAGAGGCTCCAGCCACTGCCGCTGCACTTGCCTGACATGAGCCCAGCTTCTGGCTGAGCATCACTCCCCCACTGAGAGCATACAGACCACCAGGGGCAGCTCCTGCGTTGAGTGTCTGCCCCCTGGTGGTCAGTGCGTATCATAGCGACCGGTGATTCTGGTGGTTCCACCATAATGGTGGCTTGGCTTTTATTATATAGATTATTTTCTTACATAGTTGATGATATATTTTCTAGAATTATCTCTGTTTGAATAGCAAGCAATAATATATTACCCAGCCTACCCAGTGTGGTTCAGTGATTGAACATTGACCTATGAACCAGGAGTCATGGTTCAATTCTAATCAAGGAATATGCCAGGATTGCATGCTCAATCCCCAACAGGGAGTGTGCAGGGTGCAGCCAATCAATGATTCTCTCTCTCCCTCTCTCTTCCTCTCTGAAGTCAATAAAAATATTTTTTAAAAATGCATTACCCACATTTAGAGAAGACTGACACAAACTGCCAAGTGAGAGAATATTCTATAATAAGGCAAACACTCTGTTCTGATCCTAAAGCAGATGCCATACAGTTACACATAATACATGTAGTAATTATAACACATTAAAATATTTTAAAACTTACCTTTGCTAGCTTTATTTCCACAGAATATAAGTATGGCTTTAGAAATGCATCAAAACAGAGTCTATATAAAATCGACTCCGCAAGAAAAAATAAGGCAGGTAGATGATCATAATAAAAGGAAGCATGGTCCAAGGAAGCATAAAGCATATTTAAAGCTTCTGAAAAATCAAAAAGTAGAAACTTTATAATTGATAAATTATGTTTTCTACATGCTACAATTAAATCTTACAGTGAACTATTTGCTTAGTCCCAAGACCAGACTATAGTTTTAAAATATTTACAAATTCTTTGACATCTCTCCAATCAAGTCAATCCCCTTGCCCTTGAACCTAATCAGGCCCAGTGGCTGCTTCAACCAATAGACTGTGGCAGAATTAACATGCAGGATTTTCCAAGACTAGATTAGAAAAGGCAATCCAGCTGCCACTTGGATCTTTCTTTCAAAATAGGAACTTTGGAATCTTAAGCTGCCATGGAGGAAGTCCAGCTTTTTCAGAAGTCACAAAGCTCAAAAGACCATAGAGGCAGAGATGAGAAAGAGAGAAAGAGAATGCCCAAGGAGCTCCAAGCTGTTCCAGACAACACAAAATAGATCACCCAGCCACATACACGATAGTGTGGGAAATAAGACAGAATTAGATGACAAAAGACAGTGCTAAAGATAAGTGCTATAAAAGAGAAGAGGAGGAAATCAAGGGAGAGAAAATAAGGCCCAGTGGAACTAAACAAGGAAGAATATTGAGCTTAGGTCCTAAAGAAAATTGCACCTCAAGTCATCACAAAGATTTGAGTAACTGTCATGTAAGTATCTGAGGAAGAACAGCAAATACACAAAGATTTGAGAAACAGTTATGTAAGTATCTGAAGAAGAACAGCAAATGCAGGGACTTGAAAAAAGGAAAAGCCCTGGCAAGTTCAAGGGGTGGGAAGGAGACCAGCATGACTGGAGCATAAAGAATAAGTAGAGAAGGCAGCCAAGAGCCAGATCATCCATAGCCTTACAGCCCATAATATAAAGTTGGAATTCTTTTTAGGTTAAAATAAAAAATATATATTTAAATTTAGAATGGTCATTGCTGACTGGAGGGTGGACAGTAGAATAAGGAACCTCCAGTTCAGGCTACAGCCTACAGGGTACAGGCTGGACACTGATGATGAGGGTGTTTCAGTATGGAGCTGGTAGAAAGAAATCAAACTTAGGGCTTTTATTTGGAGTTCAATATTATAATGAGCTTTTGGCTGTGCGTAACAGAAAACACATTGTCTTCAAATAACTATGCTTGTAACTTCATAAGATCCAAGTTGGAAAGGTTCCGAGGCTGGTTAAGGTAACTGCCCTCTGTGTGCATGTCTCATCTTCCGGTTCCCCTGGTGTACCTGATGACTGTGATGACTACACAAGCACTAGGCATTCTGTTCTTTCCACCATAGCACTTAGAAAAGAATCCAGAAGAGGGCAAAGGGAGGAAAGGGATGCTTTGTTCTCAGATATGTTTTTACCAAAAGCAATTCAAAGAATAAGTATTCCAAACAGACTCATCTTCACATCTCTTGATCAGGAGCAGGTCCTATGACAACCCCATCTATCTAATCACTAAAGTTTAAAGGGGTGTTGTCTTAATTAGCTTAGTTCATCATGATTCACCCCTAAGGCTGGGAAAGGCCAGTCCACTTCTGAATCACGCGACTGCAGGTTGCCTGAACAAAACTGAGGTTTAATTGGCAGAGGAACAAGTGGCTACTGGTTGCTGGTAAGCCAAGAGTGTTTACTTCCATATCATTTAAACATTTAATAGAGGTGAAGCTGTGGATGGCACTGTGACAAAGTGTTGTATAGGCAAGTTAAATGCAGAATTGTTATTTTTCCTGTTGCTTAGAAGCTCCCAGACAGCACTACAAAACCCAATTTAAACAGGGAAATACTCTCTGACCTCATACACTTCACATTCTAAAAACTTTTAAAAGGCACACACATAAAATTTAGGATAATGATAGAAGCAATTTTACCTCCTTAAAAATAATGGTTTTTAATTTCTTTTTTAGATTAGTTGGAGGGTAGTTTGAAAGGAGACATATAAGTGAGAAGTGATAAATGAAAAGGTAATGAGTAAAGTGGCTGTTTAAAATAAGTGACAAACTAATGGCTATTTGGTTAATGTTTTATGAGTAAGAATTCTAAAATGCAGAATCAAGTTTCTCTATAGTCTCTATTGTAATTGAAAAATCACTAAATGACACTTTATATTACTTTTTAATTAGTTACTAATTTTAGAAAAAAGCAATAAAGACAATGCTGAGCAAAAGAGTTTAAAGTAATTTTGTAATTAAAAAGTTGAGCAAATTCATTAATTTAAAATTACAAAAGAAACTTTCATAATGAAACATTATCAGGTAATTCGATAAAGACAAATTTTTCTTGGATACTGCACAATTTCTACATATTAAAGGTCTCAAATTACACCTTCACTGCTAATTTAAAAAAAATACTTAGGGTAACTAGGAAGAATTTAGTTAAAGCACATACCATCTTGAATTTCTCCTTTGCACTGAGCCAGATATGATATTTCAATCCATGTAGTAGGAAGATGCACATGTTCCCCGGTGCCTAACGTGCTGAGACCCAATTTTTTCTGTGATAGGGAAACATGAAATAGGCAAACAAACATGTACTATTTATTTATTTAAATTATCCCTTAATTATATTTTCAGAGTCATTCTATGAGGCTGATGTTCTGTGGCTAGAATTGTATAAAATTTTATATTTTTTTATTTTTGCTTTTATTATTTTTACAGGTCGATCCTTTATGTAAACTGTTTTAGTATTTAAATGTAGAGAATGTTTGCTACTATTCTTAGTGATATTATTAGTTATTTGTTGAAAATAATTATCACTCTTTATTTTCTAGGGTTTTCTTCTATTTTTATCTAATTTCCCTACCAAGAGGATACATCTCTGATTTTAAAAAGAAAATAAAAGTATATTGATGAAATGTGATTCAATAGGAATTAGTGTCATGTCAAACTGTTGAAAAATTCTGGCCACTGCACTGTAGATGGGCAGAAGTTAATAAACATGACAACCTTCTATGCATATATATATAGGAAGGTTAAGAAAAGCTTTCTTCCCTATTTGGGACAAATCATATCTTGGTTACCATTTTTTCAAAGACAAAATAGAATTTTCATTATCAAAAATGTATTTATCAGCCTTTGATATTTTGATTTGGGCTCTCTGACTAGTGTCAGCAGCTATATTCCCTAATAATTTAATAGGACTCTCACTCTAGAAGCCATTTGATATTGAATTATCTCTATATATAAAAAGCTAAAATGAAAAGTGTCCCCTCTGGAGTTCCACCAGGAAAACAGGAGTTGGATTGCTCGCTATGACGTGCACTGAGCATCAGGGGGTGGTGTGGAACATTGGTGACCAGCAGCAATGGGGCACTGAGGGAGCGAGGGAATAAGGAGACAAGGAGTCAGGGAGGTAGGGAAGTGGGGAACCTGATCTGCCCTGATCACCGACCAGGCCTAGGGACCTTATCTATGCACAAATTTCATGCACCAGGACTCTAGTTTGATTATAAATTTTAATCTGATTGATATTTTAAACTATGCCTACTTATAATTAAAGAAAGGTGTATCCTTATTTTTTTTCTTTCAATATTTTAGAACAAGTAATCATCCACCAACTAGAACAGAAAATTCACATACCAATTAAATCAAATAATGTAACACTACCTTACATTTGAGAAGGATTTTTCTAGCTAGGTCCAACAATTTTTCCTTCTCTTTTGGATTTTTTGTTCGGTTGAATCTCAAGATGAATTCTGCTGTGATTGAAAATGGTGGTCTAAACCGAACAAAACAAAAAATAAAACAAAACAAAAATCAATAATTAGAGCTATCACTTCTAAATTTTAATTAACCAACTTCTGATTTAAAATAACTATTTTTTCTTAAAAAGCATCTTATAAAAACCATTCAGTAAAACAATATATATTTATAGTCTTCACACAAAAACCAATCAGTAAAACAATGTATATTTATAGTCTTCTTAGATTTAATAGGAATCTTATCATACTTAGCATATTTGGCTTGAGAAACAGAATTCTCATGATGTCAATGAACTTTATAGCCTCTGGAATAAAGTTTCTGGGATGGTTGCCAGAAATCTTGCTGGTATATGCCTTCTTCATAGGTAAAATCCAGCACAGCTTTAATTATAAAGACTGATTTATCTCCTTATATATGCCACTATTAGTTGAATTTAAGGTAAACCTTTATTCCATAATGTAAGCTGAATCAGTTCAACTATGGCTGGAGTAGGCAGGAAAGGAAGGATATATGTAGTAAGGTCAGAGTAACAAGTAGACAGATTAACTCTAGATAACATGAGGAGCTACAAGGTTTTGATAAATGGTATGGCCATGATTTAACTTAATTTTTAACATGATCATCCCAATTCTGGGTTGAGAGTTCAAGTGTGAGGAGGTAGATGTAACAAGGGAGGAAGCACACATATTTAAGTGAGAGGTAATGGTGTCTTGGATCAGAATTCTAACAATGCAAGTAAAAAGAACATTTTGGATATTGGATATATCTTGACATGACCTCTAATCAGACTGCCCAATGAATTAGAAATTAAGTGTGAAGGGGAAAGGGAATTATGATTGAACTGAGTAACAGAAAGGATGGAATTGCCATTTACTGAGATGGAGAATATTGACAAGGAGCAGATGTGGGGTGGGGGTAGAGAATAGATTCAGTATTGGGACATGTTATGTTTGAGATTACTATGGTCATCCAAGTGACAGATGGGTATATGAGTTTAATCTCAGGAAAAAGTTTCATACTTGAAATATCATTTTAAAAATCATTAACCTATGGTAAGATCTTTAAAGTCTTATGAATGAAAAGGATCCCAAGAGGAAAGAGAGTACACAAGTATATAAAAGAGAAATGAGACAAATAAGTTGAGGTTGTATGCTAGAAAATAAGCAGAGTGATTATAATGAGGTACCACAGAATATAAGATGGGCTTGGAATCAAAAGTGACATCAAAGACATAATGAATAGTAGTAGAATTAATGAGTTATTTATTGGTGTAGGCAAATAATTGTTGGAGTCATGCTTTTTAAGGAGTGATCTGGAAGACTAAAACATTTGTAACATCTTACCATATTCAGAATTTACTTAATTAGCTAATCTGTGGGATATAGGAAAGAACACATGAATATAAATTAGACGTTGCTTCTGTTAATTCACAGGCCTATTAAGAAGACATATGTACACAAAAATAATCACAGTGACACAAGATCTCAGGATAGGCAGAGGTAATAGTATAATGCCTTGTAATTAGAATCAAATATAGATATCTAGATAAAAACAATTAATGAAATAAGAAAGTTAAAGTCTGGCCAATGTAGATCAATGATGAGCAACAACCTGTGAATCAGGATATCACAGTCTGATTCCTGGTCAGGGCACATGCCTAGTTTCAGGTTTGATCCCTAGTTGCAAGTGTGCAAAAGGCAGCCGACCAATGATTGTTTCTCATTATTGATGTTTCTGTTTCTCTTTCTTCCTCTCTGAAATAAATAAAAATATATTTTTAAAAAGAAAGAATCAACTATCATACTAAAATGGATGTTCACTTGGTCATATATTTAGTAACATTTATTGACTACCTTCTATATATCAGGCACTAAGCTTGGAATTGGGGATATAACTGTGAAATAAACAAAAAACCCTGCCCTTGTGGAGCTTATAGTAAAATAGAGAGAGAATTGAGGTGTAGAACTTAAAAAATCTCCTAGAATTTGACATTTTTAAATAAATAACTTTATTCTTTATTATGTTTTATTGATTTTTAGAGAGAGGGGAAGGGAGGAAGAGATACAGAAGGAAACATGGATGAAAGAGAGACATTGATTGGCTGCCTTATGTATGCCCCCTACTGGGGATCTAGCCTGCAACCCAGGCATGTGCCCCAGCTGGGAATCAAACCCTGACCCCCTGGTATATGGGTTAATTGTTGCTCAACCACTGAGTCACACCAGATAAACTGAGTAACTTCATTCTTGATGTCCTATTCTTTATTTTATGCTTGCTCTTATCCTAAGAGCAAGAGCACCTAACACCACTGAGTCAAATATTCTTCTAGGCAATAGAATACAAGCAGAAATTAATATAAAAGCAAATGGGCAATCACTTGCCTCATGGATTATATACTCTATTGGGGGAGAGTAGATATGCAATATCTACAAGAAAACAAAACAAGATAATTTCTGAGGACAACTGCTGAGGACAAAAGCACAGTGGTATGAAAGACAAAGGGAGCTATTTTACATTAGGCAATCAGGGAAGATTTCATTGGAGACACATCTGAGCTGGGATGAGACAGAGACCAAGACGACCATGGACAAAGAGAAACTGATGATAAATCAGAGTTAGCTAGTAGCTAGATGTTGCAGGGTATTTAGATTAGAGGGTAAGGTCTGGATTTTACTCCAGATGTAATGGGAAGAAAATATAGATGAAACTAGAGCATGAAAAATTTAATTTATGTTCTAAAAATATCACTAAAGCTGCTGTTCAGAGAGCAGAAGCAGGGATACTGATTAGGAGGTGCTGCAGAAAGAGAAGGAATTAGATAATGGTGACTTCGTGAAGGAGGAGGTCACAGAGATGAAGAAACTGCTTAACTACAAAGGGCCAAGAATTCACCTCAGCTCTAATTCTAACGTCCACATAAATCTGTTCCATAATTTAGTATTGATGTATCTGTCTGTTAGTCCTTGCTGTAACTTGAGGTTCTTAAGTTTTTCCTTATTGCTGTATATATAATTTGCTTAGTGAACACTTGGTGATTAACTGGTACTAAACTGTACCTTCTCTGTTTTACAGGAGGAGGGTGGGGAAGCAGGCTCAGAGAGGGTAAGTATCACACTTAAGGTCATAGCTTTAATAGTGAACAGAACCAATATTTGAAATAAGATGTATAAGTCTTTTTACTCAGGTTTTTTTTATAAGATCCCTCAGAATATATTACAGTATAGAAATATATACTGTATGTATTCTTCTTAATAAAATAATAGTCAATGTGACTTAAGCCTATTTCTCCACTACCATCTACAGACACCGCCAAACATACCCAACATACACACACACACAGGCATACATATAATATTCAGAGTTTCAAATACAAATTAAAAAAATACATTTTCTGAAATGAAATATTTTATCTCAACTTTTTCATAGACTCTGAGGAAAATGCATTTTTTTTTATTTTATTTCTAAAGCAGAGAAAAACCTCAGGATTAAAACAAAATGTAATTTAATTTCTATGCTTAGAATACACTTTATAAATAATTTAAGTTTTGTTGATTATTTTTCAATATGCATTGGGGCCTGTAATTAATCATAGAAAATATGGAAAGCCAGTGGTTTTCAGATTTCTGTATAGATATCACATACTTAATTGGTCTGCCACACTTATGTCAATAAATATATTAATGGAAAGTCAATATAGCTATTTTAATTATTTCTTACCCATCACAAATAAATTGAGATTGTTATACAAATTAATAGTTATTTAATAATAAACACAACACATGATAAGAATCAAAAAGAAACTTTGAAAAAGCAAATATAGACATTTAAAAAGAAAACATACTTTAGTCTCACACATTGCAATTTTTTCAAATTATCAAAGAATTTCACAAAGATAATCTACTATCAGTGCATGAGTGCAGTTCTGTAGAAAAGGAAGTAGCTAAAGATCATTTTCATAATTCTATATAATAAAAGCTTAATATGCAAATTGACCAAATAGCAGAACAACTGGTTGAATAACAGGTAGAATGACTGGTGGATCAGATTAACTGATCACTATAACATGCACTGACCATCAAGGGGTAGATGCTCAATACAAAAGCGGCCCCTAACCTGCAGACCCCAGGCCAGCCAAATGGGTGCCAGCAGGGGGCCCCAGATTGCCCTGCCAGTTGCCCCACAAAAGGGCTCTTCTCACTGGCCAGGCCTGGGAACCCTACTCTTGCACAAATTTTGTGCATTGGGCCTCTAGTTTAATATGAAGAGGACATATTAAAGTCTCCCGACCATATGGAAACCCTGCTCAAACTGACCCTTTATATACATTATCTGTGAATTCAAAATTTTCAAATGAAAATTCCTTTGTTCAGTACATATTTAATAAAAGTCTCCTACATGTAAGGTATTCTGTTAGTTACAATTGGACTGATAGAGGAACCAGGCCTGGCCTCAGAAAGTTCACAATCCAAGAGGACAGAAAGACACATCACAAATGATATAACGTAAAGGAAACTACTAAAAAAAAAAAAAAGAAAAGAAAAGCAGTGGGAGCACAGAAGGAGAGCTCATGATTCCCACACTTCCTCGTCCTATAATCTTTCTTTAATCAGTATAAACTACAATCTTCCACCTGTGGAAATGTGAACAAAATCTTATAGAATTTTGAAAACCATTAAGCCAGGATACACAGTCTAGTTCCTAGAAAAATTTCAGCTATAAATAACTGAGTTATAAGCATTATTGGTTTTGATTAAATATTCAGAAAAAGCTTCTTTGCAGAAATGGCACTTGAGCTGTCCCTTGAAGTACAGATAGAACTGGAATATGACAGAGCAGCAGTTATCCCTTCCAAATCCTTTCTCTGCTTCTTTCTGAGCCCCACAATCATCCAAGCACAGTCTTTATTTCCCAGTCTTTCTGGAAGATGTGTATGGTCCAAGGGCAAGTCTTGAGGGTGTGCACATTTCAGGTCACTCCTAACTTACAGATAAGCTACTTTTTCTAGAATAAGACTTTTTTCTCTCTCGTCCCAGTAGCTTGGAACACAAAAATAGTGCTGAATTAGCTTTGATCCAGCAAAGGAGTATAATTCCCCATGAGATAACGAGGATCCTGAGTTTCTCACTAACCATTAAAGCAGTTATTCTGTCAGCCTACACTTACTGGATTCATATTAACTTTGGAAGAAATTGAACCAGTTATCAAAAAACTTCCAGCAAACAAAAGCCCAGGGCCAGACAGCTACACAGGGGAGTTTTACCAAACTTTCAAGGAAGAAATAAAATCTTATCCTCCTCAGACTATTCCAAAAAAATTCAAGAGGAAGGAAAGCCAGCATCACTCTAATACCAAAACCAGATAAAGACAACATAATAAAAGATAATTACAGGCAAATATCCTTCATGAACATAGATGCCAAAATCCTCCACAAAATTCTAGAAAATCAGATCCAGCAGCACGTCAGAAAGATCATACAATATGACCAAGTAGGATTTATCCCAGGTATGCAAGGATAGTACAATATCCACAAATCAATAAACGTGATATATCACATAAAAAAAATTGAGAGATAAAAATCACAGTCATATCAATTGATGCAGAAAAAGCATTTGACAAAATCCAACACCCTTTCTTGATAAAAACTCTCAACAAGGTGGAAATAGAAGGATCAAACCTCAACATTATAAAAGTCATATATGATAAACCCACAGCCAACATCATACTCAAAGGGCAAACACTAAAACCATTTCCCCTAAGAACAGGAACAAGACAGGGATGCCCACTCTCACCACTCCTGTTTGACACAATACTGAAATTATTAGCCATTGCAATTAGATAAGAAGAAATAAAAGGCATCCACATTGAAAAGAAGAAGTAAAGCTGTCCTTATTTGAAAATGACATATTATACATAAAAAAAACTCCATCAAAAAAACTATTAGACTTAATAAATGATTTTGGCAATGTAGCAGAATACAAAATTAACACCAAGAAATTTATGACATTTCTATACATCAATAGTGACCTCACAGAAAGAGACTAAAAAAGCAATCTCATTTACCATTACACCAAAAAAATTAAGATACCTAGGAATAAACCTAACTAAGGAGGTAAAGACTTATATGTGGAAAACTACATGACACTGAAAAAAGAGATAAAGGAATACGTAAACAGATGGAAGAACATACCATGTTCATGGATTGAGAGAATCAAGATCATTAAAATGTCCATACTACCCAAAGCAATCTACAGATTCAATGCACTAGCCATTAAAATACCAACAGCATATTTCAGTGACCTAGAAAGAACTCTCCAAAAATTCATCTAGAATAAAAAAAGACCCTGAATAGCCACAGCAATCCTGAGAAAGAAGAACAAAGTATGTGGGATCTCAATACCAGATTTCAAACTTTATTACAAAGCCACTGTTCTCAAAACAGCCTGGTACTGGCATAGGAACAGACACATAGACCAATGGAATAGAAGAGAATCCAGATATCCACCCAAACCACTATGCTCAATTAATATTTGACGAAGGAGGCATAAACATACAATTGAGTCAAGACAGTTTCTTCAATAAATGGTTTTGGGAAAATTGAACAGATACATGCAAAAAAATGAAACTAGACTACCAACTTACACCATATACAAAAAATAAACTCCAAATGGATACAGGACTTAAACATAAGTCAGGAAGCCATAAAAATACTAGAGGAATCCACAGGCAGCTAAATCCCAGACATATGCCAAAGGAACTTCTTCACTCATACTGTTCTTTAGGCAATGGAAACTAAAGAGAAAATAAAAAATGGGACTTCATCAAAATAAGAGTATTTTGCATAGCAAAAGAAACCATCAACAAAACAAGAAGAAATCCCACTGTATGGAAGAACATATTTGCAAATGTTATCACTGATAAAGGCTTAATCTCCAACATTTACAGGGAACTCATACAACTTAATAAAAGAAAGAGAAATGATCCAATAAAAAAATGAGCAACAGACATAAATAGGAACTTTTCAAAAGAAGACAGAAGAAAGTCCAAGAGACATATGAAAAATGCTCAAAGTTACTAATTATCTGAGAGATGCAAATCAAAATGACAAGGCGTTGTCATCTCACACCTGTCAGAATGGCTATCATCAACAAATCAACAAAAGACAAGTGCTGGCAAGAATGCAGAGAAAAAGGAACCCTTGTGCACTGCTGGTAGGAATGCAGATTGGTGCAGCCACTGTGGAGAACAGTATGGAGTTTCTTCTAAAAACTAAAAAATGGAACTCGCATTTGACCCAGCAATTCCACTTCTTGGAATATATCCCAAGAAACTAGAAACACCAATCAGAAAAGATATGTGCATCCCTATATTCATAGCAGCACAATTCACCATAGCTAAGATTTGGAAACAGTCTAAATACCTATCAGCAGATGAGTGGATTAGAAAACTGTGGTACATCTACACAATGGAATACTATGCTGCTATACAAAAGAAGGAATTTTACCTTTTGCGGCAGCATGGATGGATCTGGAGAGCATTATGTTAAATGAAATAAGCCAGGCAATGAAAAAAATATACCACATGATCTCACTCATTTATGGAAAATAAGGAACATTATAACCTGCTGAACAAAAAGATAGAGTCAAAGGCAATAACACATTGAATAGAGTCAAATTACAGCGGGAAAGCTGGGGAGTGTTGTGGGGGAAGGAAAGCGATCAACCAAAGGACTTGTATGCATGCATATAAGCACAACCAATGAACACAAGACATTGCGGGGGTGGGATGAGGACATGCGACAGGGAGTAGGGGAGGCTGGAGGAAGGTCAATGGGGGAAAAAGGATATATATATATATATATATATATATATATATATATATATATATATATATATATATACTGCTACATGTAATACTTTACAATAAAATAAATAAATAAAAAAGAATAAGTCATTTACAGCAGAGCAGCTAGTTAGACGGACCCTAAGTCCTGTATCATCTTTCCAGCTCTGGACTAGTATGAAAAAAACTTCAAACAAATAAACTTTGATTTTGTATGTCATTGTTATTTTATATTTTCTTAGTTGTAGTGAGCACTAATTCTATGTTATACATAAACTTTTGAGTTGTATTTGAAAAATAAGAGGGAATTGCTGAACAGAAAAGTGATGACATTACAGCTGTGTTAAAATGACTAAACTTCAAGTCATATGTTCAATGGTTTGTAATGAGGAATGACTGTAAGTAAACAGTTGGGCAATTATTTGGGCAATTATTTCAATTATTTAGATTAGAAGTAATAAAGTTCTGAACTGCAGTTTGGGCAATAATATAAACAAAGAGTAAATGAATATGGAAAATTAAGAAGAAGCTTATAATGAAATGTGAGAAAATAAATTGTGAGGTTGGACATACACACAATCTCAAATTTTGGTTCTACATGATTAGTAGTAAAGAGTTGACATCAAGACAATTAGATAGACTGTCAAATTACAGCAGGAAGGTTAAGGAGAGGTGGGGTAGATAAGAGATCAACCAAAGGACTTGTATACATGCATATAAGCATAACCAATGAACACAAGACACTGGGGGGTTGGGGTATGCCTGGGAGGGGCGGGGCAATGGGGAGATATGTATACATGTAACACAATTTAAAAAATTGGGGGAAAAAAGAAGACAATTAGAGAAATTTGGCCATTCTAGACATATGATTTACCTGTGAGACATCCAAGAGCAAAGGCTTATAATCCAAATGAACGTGTGAGGTAGCCATTATGAAGTGAATAAAATATGGAAATAAAGATTTCAGATTCATATAAATATCAGTGATACTCAAAACCATAAAATTTCAAGGGGAAAAGTACTGAAGAAATGGAATATCTTTTGGAGAAATCCCATAGTTAGGAAATAAGAAGGAAAGAAGAAACAAAAAATATGTTGGAAAGAGAATAGAATTAAAATATATATATATAATTTAAAATATAAACTCTTCCTCTGAGAATTATTCATTACTCCCTATTGAGCCAGTATATCTAAATTCTATATTAACACTATATGACTCCAAACACCCCACCCCACATCCAGGGCTGGAGCTGGTTGGCTCACAATAGACATCTGGTTCAAGCTGGGCCAATTCAATCTTCTCTCAAGAGATTTTAAATAATTAGTTAATACTTTAATTAATTGATGTTATAGCTTAAAGGTGGCTTTTGAAGAAATGTTGTTTAAGACTACAAAGCATCCAAAAGCAGAAAGCTATCTTTTTACCATTCTAGCCCTTCATCAATGTTTGTCAGATAATTTACTTTTGTATACCCAGATTTCCTATCTTTTTAGAGTTTATAGTCTAGTGTGGATACAGACTATATCTATTGACCATTTTATCTCCAGTATCACTTAGAGATCACATAGTGAATACTGAGTGAATGAATGATGTCTGGCTATATCTTCTGCTCTCAGGCTCCAGAAGATAGCTCTATATATCGTTCCATTACATTTTTCTTTTGCTTCAGTTAAACTGAATGTGCCTATTCCATGCAAACAAACAATCCTAGATTGAGATACCAAAGAATGGATAGAAGATGAAGACCATGACCAAAAAAATGCACATCTGCAGAGATATGAAGGCTAAGTTCAACAAGATATTATTAGAGCAAATGTTAGAAAGTCAGTGGATATCTTTAAGAGTTTCACTAGATAAATAAAAGCAAAACCCATAAATTTAAAAGTACTAATAAATACATGAATGAAAAAAACTAGGTATCGGCTACACTTTGGGTAAGTTTGAAATGGAAAAGTAATGGGAAAATGGAATAGAAATAGACTGAGATTTTGAATAACAATTAATCTTAAGAATTAAAGAATTACCAGACCCTTTCAGGTATGTCTATGACACAAGTGAATGTATAAAGAATCCAGAAACAGATTTATTAAAAGACATAAAGATTTGGTGATATGGGCATGTACAAAAATTTACTCTATAATCACCTCATCTAAATTTATCAATCCTCATGCACTGATCTTGGATTTGGGCTTTTAAAGTCAGACATTGGAAATATCTTCTGTCACCCCTGATACATGTGTACGTAATTGATTATAGAATCTTTTCATTGTGAATATCCAACAGACTTTATTATGTGAAATCAGAAATATGGGCCTTCAATTCATTTAGAAAAATATCTATGATTTTATTTATTCTTCAGTCTTAGTAAATGGAATACTGTCTTGAAAATGCCTTTTTCTACTTACTAATTATTAATGAAGAAAACTCTAAACAGATAAGAGTCAAGGTGGCTGCTAATGCACAGGACTGAATTTTGAGCAGAAAGTAATTTAGAAGAAAATTTAAGACTGAAAAATACTTACAAGTGTAAAAACTTACTTTTCTAAATGTATTGTATGCTCTTATACTTACAATCATTATATTCTGCATTTGGTAACAGCATCAACAGTCCTTTCAAGGTTGTTTGTAAGAAGTCTATCTTAGAAAAGTCTGTACTTCTAAAGCTTAATGTGAAGTCTCAAATTCACTTGTTACCTGCATGACTTCCATGCCCCAAACACTGAGCTGCCCCTCCCCTCCAACATTGGAGCAGCCAAAGGTGGAGTGACACAACCTGGAAGAATGAATAAGTAAGCAGCACCTATGAGCAAGGAAGATGCTAGACAGAAGGGAGCTAAAGAAATGAGTCCTTCTTCAATTCTCTATTCTATTTTCTACTGTGAGATGAGAGTTCTTCTTGAAATCGGTCTTGATAAATCCCATATGTCAAGTATGTCAAGCTCTGCTGTGTCTCTATGTGGCAAGTTATGATTTCGTGAGCAGCATGGTTATCATTCAAAATTTCTTGCCTCATTTTCTGTTAATTTATTAACTGCACTGACTTTCTACAACTAAAATCAAGTATTAAAATCTTAATCCTTTCTTATATTCTGCTCTCTAGAGACTTGAGCCAAGACATTGGTACAAGTCCAAGAATAAGAGAAGTGTGGGTTTAAAATCTTGCAAGACTCTACATATTTTGTACAGATAATCTTGTAAGTAGTTGTTGATACATTATTTGGGGTAATATATCCTACAGGTAGCTACACTGTAATATATTGAATATGTTCATGCTTTCTTTGGCCACCATGCTCCTAAGTTATCATATTTTTTGGCTAAATTACTTGTTAGCCAACCCAAATGTTACAAGTACAAATGTCTCAATCTAAAATTAACAAATCTAATTACAAATCTTAACCATTAGGATTTCTTTAAAGGCTTATAATAATTCAGATACATGAAACAAAAACAAATAATATTGTTCAAACAACAAAAGACCAACATATAAATGAGTCTAAAAAAGTTTCTTCCTGGTGCTTGATAGCAGACATTTAAAACCCACATACAGAGCTATTATATTAAAAATGTATACATGTAAAAACCAAAATTATATAGATAAACACTATAAATATATAATATTTTAAAAATATTTAGAATATGCATTTGTGGAGCACATTTTACTAAATATAAAAGTGTCAAAAACATTAATAAAAAGGAAATATTTTAGGTTTATTAATATTTCAGGAAGCTTTGAAGACTACAGCATCCTAGATACAAAAAATATACAAGTAGCTTCTGTAACAAATATGTAAAATAATCTTAATAGTTTGCCTAAATCTTCTTAATGTAAGACTTAGATTCCCTTTAATTTTTTTTCAGTCAGCTAAAATGAGTATAGTTTATTTAAGTCTTCAAAATCTTTTGGTCTTTTCCACCTCTATATATAAAAAAATAAAAAATAAATAAAGCAAAACATACTATACAAACTAAAATAATCTTATTTATAAAATAAATAGTGGCAAATAGTGTCATCTGAACAAGTAATCTATTGTAAGGCTATGTGATTCTCCCTTTGGTCCAGAAATGTGTGGACTTTAGTACCTCATTTGAAGGATTATATGGGTCGGTCCCTTTGTGTGTCTCTAACAGAACACACTCTGAGCTGGCAAAAAGTCATGTTTTTAAGGAAGAATAAGTGAAGCACATTTAGTATAAGGCCTATGACAATTAATGCAACATCTAGAAGAAGAAAAAAAGAAAAACAAAGATGATGATCCTTCGTGTAAGTTAGGTCTCTACTTCATCTCAAACAGCTGATGATAAGGACAGAATCTGATTCCCTTGATACAAGGGGTCATGGAGAGAAGACCCAGTATATTTTCCAAATGACCATACAGTCAAGAGAAGGGCAGGATTTTCAAAGTGTGGGAAACTTACTGGAGGTTCCCTCCACATTGTCTGTCATCCCATTCTTTCTTCCCACTCCCGGGGAGCTATAGAGAAGGTAGCCTGGGTACCCAGCAAAGAAAGAAGAAAGGAAATGTGTATGTGTGAAGATCAGTCTCAATACAGATTTATAGCCCAGACAAAGATAGATAAATGGCCAGGAACACTCAGGCAATAAAGTTAATTTCAGCTGTCCCAACTAGAGCATCTACAGTTGCCTGGCAGAGAACAAATACAAGATTATCTAGAGGATGACACAAACACTTTCTCCCCCGGCCCCACACCCCAGCCAAGGATAAGTGAGAAAGGATAAGCCACAACGTAAATGAAAATAACAAAAATTAAAAATTTACCAAGACTATAAGCATTGGAATAATCAAGACACAAATTGTACAACTATCATACCTATTCTACAATATTCTTAAAGTATCTGCAGGCAACCAGATACTCTAAGCCTAACTAGATTTGAAGAAAAATATTACTAGAAATGTAAGATATAATTATTAAAATTGAATGGATAAATTTGGTAAGAACAGAGATAGTCATGCAGAAAACAAATCACATCAGAACAAATTATTCACAATAGAGTAAAAATAGACAAAAATGAAAAATGGAGATGAAAGAGTAAAGGATGTAAAATATAAAATGAGATGATCTTATGTGCATTTAATCAAGAGTCCAATAAGCAGAAGTAAGAGAAAATGGGTTTACAAGGTAATATCTGAAGAAACAATGTTTGATAATTGATCAGGAATTATGAAAGACACAGTCCATAGATTCATCAGGTTTAAGAAATCCAAGGAGAATAATTTTTAATTACATTCAGACTCATCACAGTAAAACTGCAGAAAATGCAAGGCAATGAAACATTTTTGAAAGCACTCAAAATTGGGGAAAACACATTAATCCTAAATAAAATAACATAAAATTTTCACCCTTTTCAACAATAAGGGAATATTGGGAAGCTGTGAGTGAAATGACACCTTTGGTGTGCTGCAAGAAAAGAATAAAAGCAATAACAAATCAAAGATAATTCCATATTCAGCCTGGCAAGCATGGCTTGGTGGTTGAGCATTGACCTATGAACTGCGATGTCACAGTTTGATTCCCAGATAGAGTATATGCTTGGGTTGCAGGCTCCATCCCCAGTGTGGGGCTTGCAGGAGGCATCTGATCAATGATTTTCTCTCATTATTGATGTTTCTATCTCTCTCTCCCTCTCTCTACCTCTCTGAAATCAATAAAGAAATATATTTTTTAATAAAAATAATAAAAAAAATAATTTTTCAGACTTCTATATGACAGAAGGTACCACAAAACAAAGTTAAAAGACAAGCCAGACTGAATGAGTTAATAATAAATATTTAAGAATATCAAGTATCAATTTGAAAAGATAACACAAAGTAAATTGGTCACACACATGCAAGTTCTATACCACTTTGGCCCTACTATACCAGCAAATATTAAGAAGTCTGACAATACCAGGTATTGGTAAAGAAAGTGTAAATTGATTCAGGCACTTTGGAGAGCAATAGCATCAAGTTAAATATAAGAAGCAAGACATAAAAAAATCTAATTCAATGAAACATACAGGTGCACAAAGAGAAATGTACAATAATTTTTATTATAGCATTAACTTTATGGAAAAAATTTGGAAAATAAGGAAAGTAAAATAAAAATATATTATATTTGAACATTATGCCACTGCTGAAGTGAAGCAAATAGATTAGCAATATGACGTGAATTAAAATCATAACATTCATTTTTAATCAAGTCATAGATATATATTATAATTTATCTCTGTATATAATTTATGTAAAGACATAATTATATTTAAAATCACATGGAAAATTCAATATTGTATTCGGGTATATTAAAGCAGAAACACGAACTACAATTACATATAGCACAATTATTATAGTTAATATATGTTATATTATATATTCTATTTTTTATTTTTTTTATTTCTTAAAGTCACACAATTTTTACATTATCAACCAACTTTGATCTAGTAACTTCATTTTAAGACATTATATCCTGAAGCAATAATTTTTTGCAGAAAAACATTCTATTGTGGTTTAATATAAAAGAGCAAAGGATTTAATAATGATTAAAATGTTTCACAATGTAATGGTTATTAAATGCTTTCTCATGTGTTTCAGCATTATTATGGCAACTTAAAACACATATGTGATTATAAAAAAGACTGCTTATTTTAAATGTAGAACTCAAAATTTTAGAAATGATAATAATGATGGATCTATTTATTTAAAAATAGTAAATTTAAAGATTTTTTTATTCTGTACAGCATTTGTATTGATGTACAAAATATGTAGCCTGTAGTTATGCTTATTGCTCATATTGTCTGTATTTTCTGAATCCTATAATTCCTATGGGTCCACTATTGTAATAATATGAAAATTTTTTAAACTTACTTTGATTTATCACTCCTCCTTTTCTTTTCCTTTGGCAAATTAAACCTCAAGACTTTTTTTTTATAAGAGGGGGCTATTACTCCAAATATACCAGTCATAGGTGATCTCTTAATAGGCATATTCATGGATCATAAACCTAAAGAGAAATATTAAATTGTATATTAGAATACAATTATACTCCCAGTGCCACATAATATATTTCAGGTAAATTTATTATTTATGGGGAAAAGGGTGGCAAGAAGGAAGTCAGGATGAAGCATGAAATTGTATTAAGAAAATATATAAATTTAAATTTAAAGTGTCAGACTTAGGATTCAAACCGAACTTTGAATCAAAAACCCATATTCCATATATGTATTGTTACTACTATAAAATTAGCCTTTCATGTAATATTTAGTCTTTATTGTACTTTACCAGTTTTATCAGTAAAACCATTGAAAGAAGAGCATGGGATAGTAGTTAAAAGAATACAACCAGACTAATTGATATACTTAACTGCTCTGTGCCTCAGTTTCTTCTCCAGTACAAAGAGAATAGTACCTTTTTAGTATTGTTATAAGAAATCCTATCTAATAAAAGAGAAACATGCAAATTGACCATACCTCTGCTATACCCATAAGCCACACCCACCAGTCAATCAGGAGCGAGCATGCAAATTAATCCAACCAAGAGCTAGAGCAAGCAGGAGGGTTGAGTTGCCCCTGGCAATGGAGGAAGCCAAGTTTCACTCTGGCCTGGCCTGCCCTGGCCTCTGCTCAAGGCTACAAAGTTTCAATTATAAAAGATAAATAAATCCCAACAAAGATGGCCAGGGCCATGCAGCTGAAGCCAGCCAGAGGCTTGGGTTGCCCCAGCAATGGAGGAAGCCAAGCTTCACTCCACCCTGGCCTGCCCTGCCCTCCACTCAAGGCTACAAAGTTTCAATTATAGAAGATAAGTAAATCCCAGATACCAGGGCTTCCACTTGGGTCACTGGGGGG
>PVJN01023172.1:0-32587 GCA_004026805.1 Lasiurus borealis
CTTTACAGTTAAGTGGATGATTCATCTGCAAATTATTTTGCTCTCCAGGGAAGTAAGAATTTCAACTTCATTTTTCCAGATGTCTGTCAGTTTATTTCAGTACCATAAAGATAATTTAAGGACAACATAGTTCAACTTCAGAGAGTTTTATAATCTACTAGTTGCACAAGATTCATCTTGCCCTGTGTGTGTTCTATAGAAAGAAGACAGCATGTGTGGCCATTTTCAACCAGCCTGGTATTAGTAACTGGAGGCCCGATGCATGAATTTGTGCACTGGTGGGGTCCCTCGGCCTGGCCTGCGGGGATCAGGCCAAAACTGATCTCTGGTTTGGGGGTGTGGGTGAAGCAGATTCGGGGCTGACAGTGCCCCAGTAGCAACCTAACCCACAGCCAATTCTGTGAGGAATCAGGCTCCCTCCTCTACTGGTCAGAGCATCTGCCCCCTGGTGGTCATTGTATGTCATAGCTACTGGGCGAACAGTCAAATGGTTGGACGATCACTTAGGCTTTTATATATATAGGTAAGTTCTTATTCGTGAGGGCCGGGGCATCCCTCGCCTACCTATTTACTAAGTGTTGGATGGCTCATTCAGGTTCCTGGCACAGAACACCATGAAACAGAAGCCACACTTGGAGGAACAGAGGCAGGTGTCAGAACGGGACACCAATGGTGATGAGGAAGAGAAAAGTGGTCTCAGTGGATTGTGTGGCTTCACCGTGGGCAAGGCTGTTAAGCAAAAGTGGAGCAATAATGAGCTGGAAGCTGAAGGTCAGCATGGGATACCGGGAAAGGACTGGGCTTCATCACACCACAGATCCCGGTTTCAATTCTGTGCCCACTGATTATCCATGATCGCCTGTGCACTTTACTTAATCTTCCTGAGCCTGGGTTCCTCACTTTAAAAAACAAGAATAATAAAACCTATTGTCCAGGCCTAATTAGTGTAAGCACTCCAGAAGCACACGTGTAGGCCAACAAAAGTAGGCTTATTAATCCATTGCAAAGAGGAAAAGCATAGACCAGAGACCCATGAAATATGTCCTCAAACGAAGAGAAAGATGGATTCATTACAAGGGATAGAGAAGGATAGCGTTAAGTAAAACTTAACCAAAGTTTTATTCTGAAAGACTCTGAGAAGTCAGAACCAAGTCTGGGCTGCCATGTGGACCCGGGGCTCTGTTTGTCCTGTTTCCTTGGAAACGACAAAGTTAAGATGGATGGGAAGAGCTGAGTCCAGCACCTCTTCTCTCCAGCTCTGCCCCTGGGTTGGCAACCAAGATCGCTCCTCTGTTTCAAAGTGACTTAGATCCTCTGGACGAGAGTAAGATGCTTTATTCTTAACCACTCGCGTTTCATACAGCACCGTTTCTCAGGAAGGAAACAGCCGCCGCTCAGAGAAAGGAGTTACTGTGGTGCTTTGCGGGAAATCTCAAAATAGAAAGAAGTTATTATCACACTTTGAAACACGATCGTGGGAGCAGACTGTTTTCTCGTAATGACACTCTAACCAACGGAGCCACCGCTCTGTGTTTTTATTCCGGTCAGAGGAAAGGCAGGGCAGACTGTTAGCATCCCAGTGACTTGTATTTTCTCAGTCTCCCCGATGGGCCAAGGAAGGACGAGGTCAGCCTGAGTGATTTCCCATCTTTCTGGGAAACGGGTCTTCACCACTGCCCAGGTTGCACTCATTGTATGCCTGTCTGCAGAGGGAGGCTTAAGTCAACCCTTTAGACTCTGTAGATCACATATGTGAGCAAATACAGCGGTACCTCGAGATACAAGTTTAATTCGTTTCGTCACCTTGAGGCGTGGGAAACTATGAGACGCTCGAGTCGCGGTAAACTGGTGGGTCGTATGCAGCCGTCTGATCCACGTGATTACTCCTATCTCAAATGTTGCTTGTATTTCAAAGCAAAAATCACTCGCTCGACGGCTCGTATCTCAAAAATCTCGTATGTTAGGGCACTCATATCTCAAGGTACCACTGTACAAAGAAAAATATGTTATCAAAATTTGCTGTACACTTGATCTCAAGGTCACATAGGCTAACATTATGTATAATCAGTGTGACAATGGCAGTCATACAAACTTTGACCTGAGGACTTGTTAGTATCTGAATATTCACTTTTATTCAGAGTTAAGTACAGTGGTACCTCAAGATACGAGTTTAATTAGTTCTGTAACCTTGAGGCATGGGAAACTATGAGACGCTCAAGTCGAGGTAAACTGGTGGGTCATGTGCAGCCGGCCGATCCGAGTGATCACTCCTATCTCAAATGTTGCTCGTATTTCAAAGCAAAAATCGCTCACTTGATGGCTCGTATCTCAAAAATCTCGTATGTTAGGGCACTCATATTTCGAGGTACCACTGTATCATAGATGTAACTTGGGGTGAAACCTCCCTTGTGTGCTTTGCAAATTGAAGTTCTATCTGCCTTTTGAAGTTTAAATGTGCATTTTATTTTTCCAAGAATAAAATGTAACCATAATTGATGTGATTACAGGGCTGTATCCAACAATTCACCAGTAATAGGCTTTATTTTTACTACATCTCAATCAAAAAGGAAGCGTGTCATTGAGAATAAGTACCTGGCATGGAGTTACATAGCATTTTATCGCAGGAGTAAAATGCAACAAAAGATTTATTGTGAGACTGATTGTGGAAATGTACATACCTTTGAGAGTTCTTAACTGTTTGCACACATGAAAGTAATGTGTACCAACACTCAAGAAATTCCAGAGATAAGTAACACAAACACTCAAGAAATTCCAAAGGTAAGTAAATAAGGTAATAGGTTGTCAGTACGTTGCAATTTTAATAGAGTTTGAAAGCCGGCTAAATAGATGAATTATGCTTTGGACTTAAATTGTCTGATTCCCTAGCCTGCATGTTCAACCATAACATTTGCTGAATGAATACAAAATCCTATAGAATAAAAGGGCAATATGTAAATTGACCCTAACAGTGGAATGGCCAGTCGTTATAACACATACTGACCACTAGGGAGCAGACGCTCGACAGAGGAGCTGCCCCCTGGTGGTCAGTGCGCTCCCACAGGGGGAGCTCCACTCAGCCACAGCCGGGCTGATGGCTGCCAGCACAGCGGTGGTGCCAGGAGCCTCTCCCGCCTCCTCGGCAGCACTAAGGATGTCTGACTCCCTGTGGGGAGTGGGCCTAAGCCGTCAGTTGGACATCCCCCGAGGTGTCCCGGATTGCAAGAGGACACAGGCTGGGCCGAGGGACCCCCCGAGTGCACAAATTTTCACACAGCAGGCCTCTAGTGTATAATAATGAACTCCTGGTTGACTGTGAATATCTCACACAGAGGCAGCCTTTAAGAAAAGTTGACTTGACAGCATAATGGGCATAAGATGACAGCCCAGATTTATGGCACAAAAAATAGAAGTTGAGATTTTACATTCAATGTAGAAAATCTGGAAGGGAAGCTGAACTTTCTCAAGGCTTTTATGGTCCCCAGAGGAAGCAGTCACTGCGAGAAGAGATGAGCGCCCTTAAAGACTTGAAGGTTCCCCCAATGCCAGCCCAGGAAATACTCTGCCTCGGCTGGCAGCCGGGTCACACAACGTGGCAGCTCCTGCGGGGCCACGTTCCTGTGGTCAGAAAGGGCACATGTTGCTCTACCACGTGCCTTTTTGCTGAATCTGAAACTGAGGAAGTTCGTTTTCCTTACTGGCATTCTTTACAATCTATTGAAGAGCTTAGAGTCGGGCAGAGTCAATAAATAGCCTCAGACTCATATCCCCTCCCCTACTAGGAGAGGACGACCGATGTCCCTCACGGGTCAGCCTTCCCCAGCGCCATGCATCCAGGGTTGAGGATCCTGAAACTGACCTGATCGCTGACTGAAAGCTCAACCCAAGGTCTCACCAGTGACGGGATGAAGAGAGCCAGCTTCCATCGGCTACATCCTGTAAGGTTCCTCATAATGACAGTTTCTGGGACAAAGACTCAACTCCTCACACTCTTTACAGTGTCACTCACCATTCCATCAAGTGGCCATGCCAGGTCTGTGACAGAAAATGTCACCTACACACACACAGGTCCTGCCTTCTAGACCAGAGGGTGACAGCCTCTCGGGGTGGCATGCGGACTCTTGTTTCACCTCTCGTGTGGAGGGGGTTGTAGGGCAAAGGGAGAAGTTGAATTCTGAACAAGTTGAGATCTGAACCTCCAGGAGAGGGTGCTGCAGAGGGAGGGGGTGGCTGTCCTTCCCAAGACAGGGTCTCAGAGAGACCCCAAAGCAGCATCCCTCTCCTGGAGTCAACGTGGAGCAAAAGGAAGGGATACAGCGGTTATGGCCTCCTTGCTGTCATCCGTAAGAGAACAGATGGAGGCCACACATGTTCTTGTTGTTGCAGCCAGTGTAATGACGCTGTGAGATATCATCGGACCTATTCAAGTTACGTTGTTGGTGAGAAGCATTTTCTTGTTCAATTTCATAGTTTTGATCAGCACTTAGAGACTTTTCCACCAAATTGAAAGAAAGAAACAAACAATAACAGGAACCACCTCATAATGCGAAGAGCCAGCAAGGATACCCAGCCGGGGCAGCTGGCATGCCCAGGGCACGATGCTGCCACAGCGGGGAGAAAGCCTGGCTTGTCAGCCCTAGGATAACAGATGAGGCTGTCCCAGTTCTCAGAGCAGAAGAGGTTCCTGTCTTCTGGCCAGTGACAAGCAAGTCATCCAACAGAACACATGGGTCGGAAAGCAGGGAGAGGGCTAGGCTCCCCGCTCCAGCTCCGTTATGCAAATAAGAGCAGGAGAGGTTCATGGCTCATCCAGGGTTACCCAGGGGGTTAGAAGCAAATCGGGGACTAGAATCCGGATCTCAGAGCTCCAGGCCCAGTTCCCTGCCCTTTAAACCGCACTACCCTCCTTCCAAGCCCCTGCTCATCCTCACTGCCTGGGCACGAGGGGCAAGCAGAAGGTAAAAACACAGAAAAATAATACTAGTCATAGTAATTGTTATAATGTTACATGATCATAATTGCTATTAGTACTATAGCTAAGTTGATGAATATGTAACGTACATTAGGCGCTCAGAACCTGACCTCTATGAACTCATAAATCGCCACTAGGACCCTATCCGTCAGCACCACTGTTCACCCATTTTACAGAGGACAAACCTGAAGCACAGAGGGTAAGGGACATTGCTTGATGTTAAGGGACATTGCTTGATGTCTCCTGCTGAAAAGAAAATAAATGAAGCAAATGACTCTGATCATCTTACTCCTTGGGTGGAGGGATGGGATGGCAAAGCTGACCCTCAAAGAGTGATCGAACTATGGGCATCCATGCAATGGAGTACAATGCGGCCATGTAAAAGAATGAAGATCATCTCTACATAGGGATACAGAGTGATGTCCAAGATATATTGCCTGTCAATAGAGTGCTGGCAAAAAATAAAAAAGAAAAAAAAAAAAGAAAAAACACACAGAAATTTGAGCAGTAAAAAAAAAAATACTATAATTGGTTGTAAAATCTTTAAAAACAGTATCTATAGATTCATGCTATAGTCAGTCAAAAGGTGTAATAAAATAAGAGAAAAAATATTATAATTGATTATAAAATCTTTAATAAACAATATCTTCAGATTCAAAAGGTGGAATAAAAATAAAAAAGAGACAGAAGAAAACACTTATTTTCTATTTTTAGAGGTAACTATTAACTAACCTATTTCTCCAAGAGCTGTGTTTTTTTTTTAATATATTATATTGATTTTTTTACAGAGAGGAAGAGAGAGGAATAGAGAGTTAGAAACATCAATGAGAAAGAGACACTGATCAGCCGCCTCCTGCACACCTCCTACTGGGGATGTACCCACAACCAAGATATATACCCTTGACCAGAATCGAACCTGGGACCTTTCAGTCCGCAGGCCGACGCTCTGTCCACTGAGCCAAACCAGTTTTGGCAAGAGCTGGTTTTTTTTTTTTTTAAAAGGGAAATACTAAGCATCTTACTTTACCTTTTTATCAAGAAGCAATCATGAGTGTAGCCCCAGTTGATGAAGAAAAGCTCTGCTTTATGAAACAGTTCGGCTAAGAAATGGAGAAGGGATCATAGTAACGGGATATGATACTTTTACAACTACCAGCAAGATAATTCTGCCAAAGAATCACTGGTGGGTGTCAGGTTAGTAAAGGAAAGGTTATTGGAGGACAGGATGCTCACGTGCACCAAAGGTCGCCCCACGGAATCCTCGCTAATGTGCCAAGGAAAAATGTCCTGTTACCATGAAAAGACCTGGTGGTCACCCTTAACCAAGTGACCCAATGTGACGCCATAGCCAGACAGCTGGCTGCTTGGACATTAGCAGCCTCCTGACAGAATGCAGCATGGAGCACACAGAACCACCTATGGAGCATTCTTGCCAGAACTTAAGCCCGATGCTAATCCAGTCTTTAGATCTAACTTCCAGTTTACTAGAAATACAGAGCATAATAAAATTCAACTTTATGACAAATTCAGAATGGACGACATTCTACAGGATACACGGTGGCATCGTTTCAATGTTGTTTCTTTTTTTTTTTAATGTATTATTGATTTTTTTACAGAAAGAAAGGGAGAGGGATTGTTAGAAACATCGATGAGAGAGAGACATCAATAAGCTGCCTCTTGCACGCCCCCTATTGGGGATGTGCCTGCAACCAAGGTACATGCCCTTGACCGGAATTAAACCTGGGACCTTTCAGTCCGCAGACTGATGCTCTATCCACTGAGCCAAACCAGTTTCGGCTTAATGTTCTTTCTTAAAGAGGGAGGCGGTTCTAGAGTAGAAGAGAGTAAAAAGATACTAGGAAAACAAAGATTTTAACTAGACACAATGTGTAAACCTTGATTGAATTCTGTTGTTTTTAAAAAAGGAACAATAAAAACATTTTTAGTATTTAGAGAAACTTGAATATGGACTGCATATTAGATGAAATCACGCCATCCCAATTACACATCCTCAGGCTGTGAAGGTGTCTGTGCAGGAGAAAGTCCTTCCTGAGGAGAAGCACGCTGAAGTGTGTAGGGGTGATTAATCGTGATGTCTACAGCTTACTTTCAAAAACCTACCCAGAGTTCAGCGAGTGCAGCAAAATGTTAGGACATGTTTGGTTCTATAGGAATAGCTGGCCTATGGCTGTCACGAAAAGAAGGCAAAACACACGCGGATCAAACGTGACAGCACTTGCAACGTACCGGTGGGGGAAGAGGAATGGGGGTGGGGGATGAGGAGAGGAGACAAAAACGACCGCCCAGCCAGTGCGGAGCCACATACTGACCATGACAATGGTGTGCAATGAACTGAAGATCATGATAGACTCATCTCTCCACGCCTGGAAGAAGAGAAACACAGATACTCACCCAGCCCGCCGAGGGCGCCCCTTCCCTCGCAGCTGGGAGAGCAGAGCCGCATTAGGGTGAGGCGCTGGAACCCAGTCACCCCGCAGACATGTGGCAACAGGCTGACGAACTAGCGGTCCTCACCCTGCAGGTTGAGTCTGGCTGCTGCAGACCCCGGGCGAATGCGGTCGCCTCCCCGCTGTAATGAAGACCTGATGTTATGTGCCTTCCAGCTCCCCGCGCGATGAGAGACGCGTTCGGTAATCCCGGGGCTGGGCTGGCTCCCGGGGCCGGATTCATCAACGTGCCGAGTCGAAACCCTGGCACGGCCGCCTCCCCGGCCCCAGGGATGGAACTCTGATTCCCCTCGTGTGTTTAATGAAAAAGCTCATCGGCTCCCAGGTATCCCAGGGGACTCTTTTTCGTGGCCGCCCTGTGAGTCAGGGTCAAGTACAAATGCTGTGGCCCGGCTGTGGTGGCTCAGTGAAAGGTGACCTAGGAACCCGGAGGTCATAGTTCAATTCCCAGTCAGGGCAAATGCCGGGGTTGCAAGCTCGATCCCCAGTTGTTGGAGTGCGCAGGAGGCAGCCAATCAATGATTGTCTCTCATCATTGATGTTTGTATTGCTCAATCCCTCTCCCTTCTTCTCTGAAATCAATAAAGATGTATTTTTAAAATAAATAAATAAAAATGTGCTGAAGTGACTGTCTCTGATACTTAGAAAAACAGCCAGAATGAAAGAACAGGCTCAGAAATGGCGCTACTAGATCTTAATGACACGTCATCAATAGAATGCCATCGCTCAGGGGGTCTGCATAGAGATCTGGGAGGAATCTGCTGAGAATACCGATAGAGTGGAAGCTTCCAGAGAGCGGGAAACACACCCACCTGTCTCCCAATGTCTAGCCCAACTTGAGAATATGATAGAGGCTCAATTCATATTTGTCAACTGAGTAAATCAATCAGTAAATGATCAAATGGTATGTAAGTGATCCGACAAATGGGTAAGAAAACCATGATTTTTTTTTCCTCAAACTGAATAAGGAAATGATGTGAACAGCAAACAAGAAAAAGAAAACATGTGGCAGATATTTCTATCTGTCCGTTTGCTTTGGAGGGTTAAAATAATTTTTAAGTAAGCACGATAGATGGAAGGAATGTTGCCTTTGCGAGTGAGATCAGAGGGGAAAAGATTAGAAACAAATTGTTCATTTGAGCTGGAAACCAAAGTCCTGCCTCACAAAGGTCCAAAGCTGAATGGAGACTCTTAAAACGCTGTGAGACCGCCGCCTGATAGCTCCGGTCTCAGAGCAGCAATCCTCAGTCCCCGTTCCAGTGACCACAGAGGTTTCCATTTCACCCTCAGAAGCATCACAAAATTCTTCCCTCGCTTCTCAAAACAAACTGTTTAATTCACTAAATTTTTATAAAAACAAGCTGGTAACGGAGAAGGGAGTGTTGTGAAATCGAAGGAGCAGTGCTTATTCTCCAAAAGAGTTTAAAACTCCTCTCCACTCTAGAGAGAGAGTTGTTTCTGAGATCACAGCCTCCAAAGCTAGAATTTTCCCCACATTGTTGTCCCATTTCTGTGGGGCTTCTACTGGAATTGACTTTTCCCTTCTCAGTGGCACAGAGAGGTGTTTGCTAGATGAGGGAGACACACTTGTTGAGGTTGGCACAGAGCAAACATATTTTGCCTTGCTGGAATTATCTATCTATCTATCTATCTATCTATATAAAAGCCTAAGTGACCATTACAACCGGATAACCAGATGACCAGATGAGCAGCTGGTAGCTATGACAGGCACTGACCACCAGGGGGCAGACACTCAACATAGGCGCTGTCCCCTGGTGGTCAGTGTGCTCCCACAGCCAACCTCCTGTAGCCGACCCAACCTCCCGTGGCCCCTTTCCTCCCTTTTCACTTACCCCCCACCCCCACCCCATGAATTTCCACTCACTACCCACCACCCCCGTGGATTGGGACTGGGGAAGATAGCCCTGATCACCAGCCAGGCCGAGGAATCCCACCTGTGCATTATTTCGTGCACCAGGCCTCTAGTCTTCAATAACTGAAAACATCGCCATGATGGCCAATACCTCAGACACCATGTGGCGAACTCGGGAAAATTCAAGGATTCGTGCGTCCTGAACTTCAAACCTGACTAAAGGAGCCAGACAAGAGAATTTGAACCTCTAACTCCAAGACAGTTGCTGGTTTTAAAAGTGGAAAATGAGAGAGATCCAAAGACTGTCCCATTCTACATGGTGGGGCAAACAGTAGGTGTAGTGTTCGCTTGAAAAATAATGCAATAAATAATAATACAAGAATAAACTGGGTTGCATACTCACACCTGGAAGCCCACTCTTGCCCCACCCCGTACTTATACACCCACCTCCTTAGCTCGACCCCATCCTGTGCTTACCAAGGGCACCCATCTGCCCGGTTCCCACCTGCACGGGGCCTTTCCTTCAGACTCACTCGCAGAAGCAGCTGGCTCTGAATCTGCCTGCCTCCCCCACCCACTGCCCCCGGACACTTCCTGAGCTCCTCCTGAACGGAGCCCCCATCCCGCCTCGGATTGTGAATGTGCTGGTCTAGTCCACGCTCTGCTTCCACCTCTGAGTCAGGCGCAGTGCGGGAAGGCACCGCTCTCCTGCCAGTGCGGCACTTTTGGGGGCCTCTGTCCCGTGTCACAGTCCTAGGGAGCAGGGTAGAAGAGAGCTTGCTGCGTGGTTTTCCTGCGCCTTCATGGGGAGATGCATTGTATCTTGCTCAATATTATTCCTTTCTTCCTGCTCTTCTAGGTTAAAGCCAAGAAGGTTTGAGTGTCTGCTGGTTACCAAGAATAAAACAGGCTGAAGTCCACCTGGATTCATACCTCCATTTCTTGGTGTGTTTTTAACCCAAACCCTGAAGTTCAAATTCCTATCATGAGCAAAGAAACTTATCATCACCTATTGGACAAAAGGAGCTGAGGCATAAAGAAGTAATTCTTACAGGAAGTGTTAACCATGCAGAATCCGGGGTCTCAGCCCCAGAGAGGCCAAGGCACTAGTGCCTTTCCCAGGCACTGCAGGTGATTCTAGATCAGTGGACCACGCGTTTGAGAAAAGAGCAGGTCATCTTAGGAAGAGCTCAAAGTGGCTGGAGTGTGGAGACCCTAATGTGAGCTGAATGTGTGATGAAGTTTTATTGGATGGGAAACTTTTGTAGACAAGCTATTTATTGCTCTTGCCAGGAGAGTGTAATTCACGCGACAATATTTGCATCTAAGTACAGGTAAGTGATGATCAGGCAAATGGGTTGTTTGAGTTCAGTTGATAGTAAAAAAGAAATTAATAAAAAAGACGTACTAGTTGATAGTAAATAGTATCAATCAGAATGGGTTAGGTTATGCTGTAAATACATGCAACCCTCTCTCTCCCCACTCTCTCTCTCCGGCCCAGCCCTTGCCTTCTGCACAGCCGCACCTCCAGCAGGATCCCACGCAGCAGGATTCACAATGCGGTGAACTGGCCCTGCCCTAGGGTTGCCACGGAGGCCGGTCCGGTCCGGCAGGCCGGGCCACATGTCTGTTCCGTGCCAGGCAGAGCCCCTCTGGCCGGGCAGCCTGTTCCTCTGCCACACCCGCTAGACCTGCAAATGTCCCTGGAGCTCCCCCGCCATCTCTTCTCACCTGTGAGGGATTCCCCTCCCTGGAGTTGGATTCCTTGGGATTTATTCGCGTCCACAGCTCTCCAGGGTCTTTTTCCAATGTGGCATTAGTTAGCTTATCCATTTTTGTCTCCATGTCCTCGTGGGAGCAGCGATCTACATCCTAGCAGACAGGAGCACTTGGTAAAAGCAGCTCCATGTTCCTGGGTGAGGTCACGCCGTGGAAATCACATGAGCTGTTAGTCCAAACCCCTCCTATGTTGTCTGCTGTCACTGGGAAGGTTTTTCTCGCACGTGCTTTAGCTGAAAATTCACACTGCCGAGAAACACTGTCTAATTCTGAAGGTGCAGACTGGCGGGTGTTATCTACACATATACTTTCTTTGGCCAGTTCTGTATGTGTGGGAGTGTGTGTGTGTGTGTGTGTGTGTGTGTGTGTGTGATTTAATTTGCACGCTTTGCCAGAATGTAAAACTGAGAAGCTTCCACATGAAAACCACTATGTCCATGTTTCCGTTTACCAAAAGCAACCTCTGAGCACGGTGACACCCTCCTGTACAGCCACAGCAGCCGACACTGACAGCGGCCCCCTCTCCCAGCGGGACAAGGTCATTACCACCTGTCGGCATTTCAGGTTGCAACTTGGGTCGGATGAGTGAGTGAGTCTGAGCTGGCGCTAGGGAGGGCCCCACAATGGATCCCATTCACTTAGAGCAAAGCCAATCCCCGCCCCGATTCTGACTCATTTCCTCCCCTGAGTCACCCACTTCTTCTCCTGCTTCCTGGCTGTCCCCCGGCCCATCAATAGCCCCTCAGACAGTCACTGGCTCCGCTCCTTACTTTAAATCACAGCTCCATTCCCTTATCACCCTGAGAGGGGTTTCCTGGCCTCCCATGTAAAATACCACTGCCCGTTACTCTATACCCACATCCTACTTGATTCATGTAGGACTTATCTCTTGCTCGTATTTTATTGCCCATTTGTTAAATTGCTGGCTTAATGCCAATCATCCCAGGGAGGAAATCAACTCTATGAGGGCAGATTTTAAAATATATATATTTTATTGATTTTTTTTACAGAGAGGGAAGGAGAGAAAGAGAGAGCTAGAAACACTGATGAGAGAGAAACACCCATCAGCTGCCTCCTGCATGCCCCCTAATGGATGTGCCCACAACCAAGGTACATGCCCTTGACCAGAATCGAACCTGGGACCTTTCAGTCCGCAGGCCGATGCTCTATCCACTGAGCCAAACCGGTTTTGACATATGAGGGCAGATTTTTATTTTATTTATTTTTTTTGCTGCTCTGCCCCAGAAGCTGCATCAGCGCCCGGCACGCACATGCTGTCAAGTAAGTGGATACACGAACAGCGTCTTTTCACTCAACTCATTGGTTCCAGACATTTCTCTTCAGAACACCGAGGCGGTTGAACTTCATCTGATCTAACATAATGTCCAACTTGACAATGTCGTTCTTATCACCATAAACTTCATAATGGTTTCGATCCAGCCTCCCTGGCCTCTCAGAGCACGCCCTGGTGACAGACAGAGGTAGGGCGGAGTGCCAGCCATTTGATGCCGGCTGCTTAAAGGGAAAGCCTGGCAGCTAAACAAGAGAGAGAGAGAGAGAGAGAGAGAGAGAGAGAGAGAGAGAGAGAGAGAGAGAGAGAGAGAGAGAGGCAGGCGAAGCTGAACCGCGCCCAGAGAGGGAGGAGGAGGCAGGTGGAGAAGCGCCCTGACTGTGGTCCCTCCTGGTCAAGGGAAGGACAAAGGGCATCCCTACAGGGAGTGTGCTGGGGGAGCAGATGGGATGCCTGACTGCACCCCAGAAGGCACGGAGGCTGCGGGCTAGAGACCTCCAGAGGGGAGCCGTGCCTGAGAGATGAATGAATACAGGAGGCTTTCACCGGCAGAGGCTGGGGCCAGTGTTGGCTTGTTCGGGCCCCGGATCCAGATCTGCGCTGTCCATTATGGCAGCCCCCGGCTACGTGGCTACTAAATTCCTTCCAGTTAAATAACATTTCAACTTCGCCGAAACCGGTTTGGCTCAGTGGACAGAGTGTAGATCTGCGGACTGAAAGGTCTTGGGTTCAATTCCGGTCAAGGGCATGTACCTTGGTTGCGGGCACATCCCCAGTAGGGGGCGTGCAGGAGGCAGCTGATGGATGTCTCTCTCATCGATGTTTCTAACTCTCTATCCTCTCCCTTCCTCTCTGTAAAAAATCAATAAAATATATATTTTTTAAAAAATCAAATTCGTTCTCTTGCTTGCGCTCCCAATAACACAAGTGCTACTAGGCGCGTGGGGCTGTTGGCTACCTGTAGGGAGTACAGAGCACAGGCAGTTCTGACCAGTTGCAGCCAGCTCCCTGGCTTCCCAGTATCCAGCCGACATCCCAGATGCTCTGAACTGCGATTCCTACATTCCCCCCTTCTCGCCTTGAGAATGACCACACTGTGAGGCCTGTGGAGTGAGTAGTCACCTGATCACCAGCCCACGACTTGCTCTGACTTTTCAGCTTTTGACATGACCGCTCAGCATCCACGTTCCCTCCTGGATTCAGCTCTCTGAAACCCCTGTGCACACATGTGTCCTGACCACCCAGGTCCTTCTCTGTGGCCCCCCACTGATCCCCCGAGCCCGTGGATATTTCTCAACCCCGTCCTGCTGAGCAACACAATTCATCTTCTGTCCATTTAAAGAAAGAAAAAAATCCCACTCGCTGCCGCTCCTCCAGATCATTTCTCTCTTGGCACTCCCCACTTCTTTTCATGTTTATCCATACATCACGGTCCGCGGCGCTTGCCAAGATCGCGTCTGGGTTTGGGGTGATGGATCATCTCCCCGGAGCTCCTGGCAAGGAACTTCCCACCCCGTCAGGGATGTGAGAGGCCGGGGAGCGGCAGAAAGTGGCCAGATGCCAAGAACCAGGACTGAGCAGTCAGCTTTACGTCTTATTCACCGGGCCAGGCTGCCTAGGAGAGGCGGTGTGGACTGGGGAAGGGGTCCAAGCTGTGTGACTGGAACCATCACAGAGGTCGGCTCAGCCAGTTCAGTGAGCCGGGATCACAGTGCCGGCCCCTGCTGGGCGAGGTGATGGAAGTCTCCAAGTTTATCGCTGACTTTCTTCCCAACTTTCCCAAGAGCCCCCCCTCTTCCATGTTTCCCATCGCCCTGCCCCCTTCTCTCTGTCCTGCCCAGGACTCTCCGTTGGCTTCTCAGCCCTTCGAGAAAGCTCTCTGGGGCTCCTTTTCTCCCAGAGAAACTTCGCCCCAGTAGGCTCTGCTCATTCAGACCCGCCGGCTCTCAGGCCAAGCTCCTTTCCTTAGAAACAGGGGTTCTTCAGCTGGCTCTGAAGCAGCGGTTCTCAACCTGTGGGTCTCGAGCCCTTTGGGGGTCAAACGACCCTTTCACAGGGGTCGCCTAAGACTATCGGAAAACACCTATTTCCCATGGTCTTAGGAACCAACACACGGCTCCTCGGTGTAGCAAAGTGTAGCAATGTAGTTTACTGTTGTTATATGAAGACTGTTGCCCACGCTATACCACAATTCAAGACAAAATTTCATTTATTTGTCATTAGAAATAAATATTTCACAATATATAATTACATATTGTTTTTGTGATGAATCCCTATGCTTTAATGATGTTCAATTTGTAACAATGAAAATACATCCTGCCTATCAGATATTTACATGACAGTTCATGACAGTAGCAAGATTACAGTGATGAAGTAGCAACGGAAATCATTTTATGTTTGGGGGTCACCACCACATGAGGAGCTATCTTAAAGGGTCTCGACCTTAGGAAGGTTGAGAATCGCTGCTCTAAAGAGAGGTGTCAGAGGACAGCGGAGACCCCGCGATATTTCCATGTGGTGTGTCCGTTTTCTGGAAAAGGGGCATAGTTTTCATCAGATCCCAAAGTACGGCCACGACCCGCACAGATGTTGGAGCCACTGCTGGCGAGTATCAATAGCTCATAATCATAGGAGGTGGCCTTTTCGCCAGGGTGTGAAAGAGAAATCACCATCTGATTAACAGTTTGGCCTCGGTCCATAACAGCAGGAGGGTTTTCAGGACGGAGGCAAGGGAAGGAAGGAAGACTCTTTGGGACAGAAACAGCCCACTGTGGCCTTTGAGATCATACCCACCAGTCTCCACTCGATCGAGGGCAACTTTTTGGGGTTGCATTGTTTTTCTTTGAACACGAGAGCTTTCCACTCCCACAAAATGCAGATTTAAAAAAATTTTTTTTTTAACATTTCAAAGAAACTAATCAGGCTTAGGATGCCACCTGAACTCTTCATTACAGAGAAATTCTGTGGGGAAGTGGCAGTAGGGGGTGGAGAAGCAGCAGGAGACAGAGTCTGAGCCCCACCTCTACCCCTCCTTTGCTGAGCAACCTTCTAAAGATGGCGGGGCCGAAACCGGTTTGGCTCAGTGGATAGAGCATTGGCTTGCGGACTGAAAGGTCCCAGGTTTGATTCTGGTCAAGGGCATGTACCTTGGTTGCGGGCACATCTCCAGTAGGGGGTGTGCAGGAGGCAGCTGACTGATGTCTCTCTCTCATCAATGTTTCTAACTCTATCCCTCTCCCTTCCTCTCTGTAAAAAATCAATAAAAATATATATTTTTTTAAAAAAAGATGGCTGGGCCTGTCTGGGTCTCCGTTTACCCACTTCCCACTGCTAAGAAACCTGGGCAGTCAGTCCTCTCCAGTCTACAAGAGCTGCCCAAAGCTCACTCTAAATAAAAGTCCTGCCGAAACTGGTTTGGCTCAGTGGATAGAGCATCAGCCTTTGGACTGAAGGGTCCGGATTTGATTCTGGTCAAGGGCATGTACCTTGGTTGCGGGCACATCTCCAGTGGGGGGGCGTGCAGGAGGCGGCTGATCGATGTCTCTCTCATCGATGTTTTTAACTCTCTATCCCTCTCCCTTCCTCTCTGTAAAAAAATCAATAAAATATATTTTAAAAAATAAGTCCTGCATTTTCCTTCTACTGCTATGGACAGGTTGTTTTCTTCTTTGAGGGAGAACTCGCTACCCAAACATGAAGCTGTTTGCTTCCTTTGTAAGATGGCAGCATCTGCCCAGAGCAGCCAAGCCCGCTCCTGAAAGTCCAGAACAGTCTGTGGTGGATTGTAATTCCTGTCTCAGCAGGACTCACTGGCAGCCGGCTCTAAGGAAGAACACTCAAAGCCCATTGCTCTGCTTCCTGCCCTTCAGACCTTCCAGCGGTAAATGGACGGCTACACAGAGGATCGGTGCTGAGAACGGTCTGTGAGGAGCCCCGCATTCAGCTCCGCGTCCACTCCTCGCCAGGGCGCCGAGTGACCCGCATCTTAATGCCTTCTTTTCAGCTGGCGGGGCACGAACGGCATACTAACTCCGGACCCTGTGTTCCCCAGCTTCCATCTGAGCACAGCCTTCCCAAACTGGAGACTCTTCCCTCCCCCCACCCCCTCACAAACACAGGGTGCTTCAGATTAGAACGAAACCTGGAAGGGATGGCCACTCCCCTCATCCATACTCGGGAAGTAGAATTATTGTTTTAATTGAAGAAAGTGTCTTTTTTTAAAAATATATTTTATTGATTTTTTTTTTACAGAGAGAAAGGGAGAAGGATAGAAAGTTAGAAACATCGATGAGAGAGACATCGATCAGCCGCCTCCTGCACGCCCCCTACTGGGGATGTGCCCGCAACCAAGGTACATGCCCTTGACCGAAATCGAACCTGGGACCTTTCAGGTGCCAGGCCAATGCTCTATCCACTGAGCCACACCGGTTTTGGCGAAGAAAGTGTCTTTTGATTTCTGAATTTCGTTGGCCTTTCCCATATTTATTTTATGTGCTTAATCTTTTACTCCTAAGTATTAGAATCTCCCTGCCCCTCCCCCCCCCATGAGTACAGTTTTCTGATTGCTTAACTCTCCCTCCTCACCGGTCTCTTTGCCCCGCCTCTCTTCTTCGTTAGAGACCGCTCCTTACTTAGCAAAAATCTCAGCTCTTTGAACACAACTGAGAACCAGGAAGCACGCAAGAAGCCATCCAATAGGCAACATGGAGTTATCACAAACGGAACAAATTAGCCTTCACTCAAGCCAGTTGCCTTCTGCATTACATGCAATATTATCCGGCCAACAATGCAAGTGCCAAACATGTAAGTGTGCAAAGAAGGGGAAGAGGGAGGCAGGCACTGGAGGGGAAAATCTCCAACAAGTAGACTGCCAGCCAGGGAACTGCCCACACCGCCTGTCAAAGAGAGACGACGCAGAAAGCAACGGGACAATAATAAGAGGGGAATAAACGAACCTTGGCAGTCTGTGATTCTGATGTTGAGATAAACAGACCCATTTTCCCTCCTGCAAACGAATCAGTTTGTGGCACATCTAGAATGGGAGTGCAATGGAGTATCAACTTAGCTTTGAGCAAGACAGAGGCAATAAACTGATGGAAAGAACTATTTCACCTCCTCTCTCAATAGCCATTCTTCCTTTTTGATTTTGGCAGAATAGCTGAGCAGTGATTGTTCAGAGTAAAGACTGTATCTACCATCCTCCCTTGCAGGTGGGTGTGGCCGCTAGGATGTGCAGAAAAGCGATCCTGACAATGTCTGGCTATGCTCTGAAAGGGAGGGTCACGCTCTCCATCCTCCTCCTCGGCTGGTCTGGAGGCACACGTGGTGGCTGGAGCTGGGCACACAGCTGACTATTGAGGGTGACACCGCAACAAGAAAGAGTCCAGGTCGCTGACACAGTGGAGCCACCATTTCACCTGACACCACCCACGCTCTATGTCTTCATAATCTTGAGGAATATAGCAAAACCGGTTTGGCTCAGTGGAGAGAGCGTCGGACTTCGGACTGAAAAGTCCCAGGTTCGATTCCGGTCAAGGGCATCCTGTAGGGGGCTTGCAGGAAGTGGCTAATCGATGTCTCTCTCTCATCGATGTTTCTAACTCTCTATCCCACTCCCTTTCTCTCTGTAAAAAATCAATAAAATATATTTTTTTAAAAAACAGGGAATTATAATCTTGAGGAACATAAACCTAACCTGTTTAAGCCTGAGCTTTTGGTTTTTGGCCGCAGAACCTACAGCCTGACTACTACTCAACTAATGAAACTTCTAAGTAGGGATGTAACTTTGGGGATTCCCACTGATTGTGCCTTTAAATCTCACCATCCCCGCCCTCTTTGGGCCGTGGCCCCTAGAGAAATGGAGAAGGGCGGATTTGGAATCCAACACTGGCTGGACTGGCTAAATTTCTTTAGCTATAAAATGAGAACCATGAGCTAATATTTATAAAATGCTTCTGCGCCAAGAAGCACAAAATGCTTACGTGTGAGATCTCATTCACTTCTCCCAACAACCCTATGTGGCATCATTCTCATCTTACAGATGCAGCGAAGCATCATTCCCAAGATCTTTCAGCGAGTGAGAGGCAGAGCTGGGATTTGAACCAAGAGCTGCTGGAGTGCCCGCAGTCCTCACCATTTCCCTCTGCCCCTAACTTTCCGCGTTGGTGGCGATTTCAAGGCCAAATACAGCACCCAGAACACAGGCATCGCTGCACAACCCGGGCATGTGACGGGAGGATGCTGACCATGTTCTGACCGAGTCTGTCCCTTCGATGCGAGGCCCCAATCACCTGCTGACCACCTCCTTTCAGGGGGAACATTTCTTCCTTCTCCCATCTTAACTCGATTTTTCAGTCAAAGTTTCATAGCCAAGGCCACAGTCCATCATGATGATTCTGTTTAAAATGCTTTGGCAGGCAGGAAGCACACCCCAATGGCAAAGAAGAGGCAATCAGTTCTACTGAGGGTGGCCTTACCTTGGCAGATTTAGCAAATAACAAGTTTCCCATTAAATTTGAATTTCTGATCAACAATAAATGCGTTCTGAGTATGTCTCATGCCATACTTGAACCTACACTAAAACATCGCTCATCATTGACCTGAACTTATCCTAAAACATCGCTCATCATTGACCTGAAATTCAAATCTGACCGGGAACCCTAGCACCTCCTGGTGAGAAGATTCTGGAAGAAGCAGAAAATGTTTCATGAGGCTAGAGTTTGTCTGCCCCTCCAGATTTGGGGTAGTGGGGGAGAAAGAAAGAACTGCTAAATCTCTAACCTCATAAGAATCATGACCGCAAGTTAAATATAAACTTACAGAAGACTTATATAGAATTGCTTTCCTAGGGGTGTGGTAAGCCACCTCAAAGTCACAGATGTCCTGGAAATAAGTGGGAAATACATTCAAACATGTATTTTGGTCACTTTGTCACTATAAGCTCTCCCACTGCGTTAGGCAGGGGTGTGAGAAAGCTCCTGGCTGTCAAGCAACCACGTAGGATGTAGACTCTTCGTGTGGGATGGAGGGGCTGTGCTTTGACAGAACCCCCTCCCGCCCCCCCCCCCCCGCCCCCAACCAGGAAAAGATGGGAACAGAAGAGGAGTTAGTGTAGCGGGGGTAACAGCTCCCTCACTTCCCACGACTGGCGAGGGGACTTGGGTCAAGCTTTCCCCTCTCGTCAGCAGCAGCCTCTTCCTCCGAGAAGTGAAGAGACCCCCTGCCTGATGTCTAGGCCCCCTCACGCCCTCAAACCATTCCCTTCCAGGCAGTGAGGCAGAGTCACCTCAGCTTGCAGGCCAGCATCATGGGGATGCAGCTCGGTTCCCCAGCCTTCCTGCCCATTCTATCAGCTCCCAACAGTCCTCTCTTCTCGCTCTAACTGGTTTCTGCTGCCTTCAATCAAGGAGCTCCAGATCACCAAGGGGTGTTGGGCTGTGGAGGGGGGGAGTTAGAGGGAGGGATGAAGGAGTATCAATGACAGTGGTTCAAAAGCTCCACCTCCATTCTATACTGCAGGACTTCTCAGAGCCTCTAACAGTGTCATGTCTTCGTGACCCCCAAAAGAGAATATAGTGCAGTTGGGATGTCACAAACCATCTTTCTCACAGACCCTCTGGCGGCTGTTTTGTGAGAGCAGTTGAGAGGATCTGCAGCCTGGGGTTCCTGACACTGAGGGTTTTGTTTTGTTTTTGTTTTTGTTTTTGTTTTTTATTACTATTGATTCTTTACAGAGAGAGATAGAGAGTTAAAAACATCAATGAAAGAGAGACATCAATCAGCCGCCTCCTGCACACCCCCCACTGGAGATGTGCCCGCAACCAAGATACATGCCCTTTACCGGAACTGAACCTGGGACCTTTCGGTCCGCAGGCCGACGCTCTATCCACTGAGCCACACCGGTTTCGGCTACCCTGAGGTTTGTCACGTGTATCTTGAAACGTTGTGTATGGGTAACATCTGACCTCCCGGCCAATGTGAGGATCTTGGGTGAAGAAATGAATCTTCCCCTTCTTCACCCACACATTCCCAGCACGAACTGCTGACCACAGCAAAGCAAAGCCGCACCGCACACTCACTGCACCCAGCCAGCCCGCCACCGCAGGGCAGGCTGCTGTGAGCGAAGCCGGGACAGATCACAGGACTCGGGGCCAAGAGAGCTGACCCTCATGGGTCTGCCAAGAGCAACGCTCCTGATGGCTTTCTGCCTGCCCGGGATTCCTGTGGCCGCCTCCTGTAAGGGATCCCTCCCTTCCTGACTTGGTGCTGTTGCCTGCGGTGCATCATGGGACCCCCAGCTAGGGGAGGAGAAGACGCATTCTCCGCCAAGGCCAAGTGCTGAATGCCCTCGGGCGGTTCGGGGCAGATCCCTCAGCAAACTGTGATCAGCGGTGACTTGATTGCTGGTACTGAAGACGCTCTGCTGAGCCCGAAGTTTCCGTGAATGACAAGTTCTTGTTTAACACGTACCAAACCCACGCTGGTGCCAGACTTTTCCAGATCCCTCAGAGGGGCTGTTTAATGCTTCGCCGATGGCCTGCGCTGTAACTCTCTGTGAACTGCTGGACCTGTGAGCGCTCCCAGTATATTCCAGAAAACGGAGACTGGCCGGAAAGGACTGCAGGCCTCGCTGGCAGCAACCCCTTGGCATGGTGGGTTGAACAACACAAATAGATGCTCACAAAAAAATGCAGGACACAAAGGCTTACACTCAGAAGCAACAATGAAAAAATATATATAATCGCTTCTTGGCCTTTTGGCTAAGATCAAGTGAAAAAATATATACATATACAGTGGTACCTCGAGATATGAGTTTAATTCTTCCCGTAACCTTGAGGCGTGGGAAACTATGAGACGCTCGAGTCTCGGTAAACTGGTGGGTCGTGTGCAGCCGGCCGATCTGCACGATGACTCCTATCTCAAAGGTTGCTCTTATTTCAAAGCAAAAATCGCTCGATCGACAGCTCGTATCTCAAAAATCTCGTATGTTAGGGCACTCGTATCTCAAGGTACCACTGTATATATGATTTAAAAATGGTCTAAGTTTGGGCAAGAAGTTATTAATGCCTGGAGACTTCAATAAAGAAAAATCAGGCTCGGCTGGCCGGGGTGGCTCAGTGATTGGGCATTGACCCAGGAACCAGAAGATCATGGTTTGATTTCCGGTCAGGGCACATGCCCAAGTTGCCAGCTTGATCCCCAGTGGGGGAGCTTTAGACAAGGGTAACTAGGCTAAAAGGTCAGGAGTTGTTGGGGGGCGGGGCGGAAGAAGATCTATCGTTCTGGTGCAAACGAATAGATCTGAGTGCCCTTGATAGGATAACCAGTCCATGTGCCCTTCAGCACGAAGCGAGAGCTGCTGAAATCAGATGGTCTTCATGGCCTGGTCAGAAGGCTGTGTCAGTCCAGCATAGTCACACCTGTGGCCACACCCAACACCCAACCATGGCTTTTTTTTTTCTTTTTTGAGTGGGAGGAAGAAAGATAGATAGAAACATCCATGAGAGAGAAATATCATCAATCGGCTGCCTCCTGGATGCCTTCTATTTGGGGATGGAGCCCGAAACCTGGGCATGTGCCCTGACTGGGAATCGCACCAGTGACCTCTCCATTCATAGGTCAACGCTCCATTATCGAGCCATCCGACAGGGCCACAGCCCATTGTTGTACATCCATGAGCTAAAACTGTTCCTGATATTTTAAAAGAGTTTTAAACAAAACAAGGAAGAACGTGTGACAGAGACCATTGGTGGCCCTAGAGCCTAAAATATTCGCGATCTGGTCCTTTACAAGGAGCAGCCAGCAGTCCCCGCTCTAGAACGCACTCTGTGGTCAACCACAAGAGAGCCCTGGCCACTGGGTGTGAGGCCAGAATATAAAACATCGTAGGATTCCAATGGCTTCATCTGCAGTTTTATAGCCTTTCACCTTTTGGGGGGAAATAAGACAAATAAGAAAATAGCCCCGTTTTCCCGTTTCACACCCTCCGGTTCTATAGGTCTCTGGGTACTTGGTGAGCCTCTTCCAGGCAGATTCTGTGAGAACAAACAGCTGCAGAGAGATGTTCCCAGAAGGGACATATGGAATCTTAATCAGAGGCGAGAGGGAAGCCAGTTCGTTCATGCCTGCTCCCTACCAGGAGCTTCCCGGCTGAGGAGTCAAAAACCCCTCGAGCTTTGCCCACATTTTACAGATAACACTCTGGCTCTCAGAAAGGCCAAGTGACGCCGAAACCGGTGCGGCTCAGTGGATAGAGCGTCGGCCTGTGGACTCAAGGGTCCCGGGTTCGATTCCGGTCGGGGGCATGTATCTTGGTTGCAGGCACATCCCCAGTGGGGGGTGGGGGGGTGCAGGAGGCAGCTGATTGATGTCTCTCTCTCATCGATGTTTCTAACTCTCTATTCCTCTTCCTTCCTCTCTATATAAAAAATCAATAAAACATATTTTTTAAAAAAAAGAAAGAAAATAAAGGCCAAGTGACGTGTCCAATCAAACAGCTGGGAAGTGGCAAACCTGGGACACGATTCTCGCTTTTCCAAGTCCGGCGTCCTTTTTTCTACACGCAGCTCCCACCAGCAAATCTGAACGCGTGCTGAAGGGAGAACCTGAAATCCAGGGTCCCGCTTCTGATCCGATCAGGGAGCACATCAGGCTAGAGGGGTGCAAGGTGCCTCCCAGCCCCATCCCCCTCGGATTGCTCCTGAGCAGCAGTGCCGGAGAAATGGAAACCCAGGTGGACGACTGAAGGCTCTGGCGTGCCCACCTTCTTTGGGGTGTGAGGTGGGGAGGGTTGGGGGTTCTTGCCCAGACTGACTGAGGTGAGAGAGGCAGGACAGAGAGAAAGGGCGTAGGGAAGGCTTTCTTTGCTGACAACCGGCGGGCTGATTGAACAAAGGCTCTCTCCCATACAAACACGTCTAAACGCGGGGTAAATATTTGAAAGCTTTAAAACACACAGCCTGAAAGAAGCTCGAGACAGTTCCCAGTTGCCAGAAGCGAAAAGGAAATTCAGAAACAGAGATGTCAGCTCCAGCTGACACACCAGGCCCGAGGGAAGAATCGGGGCTGGAGACCAGTTCTCACAGTACGTACGGCCTGGGGGCTGTATGGGCTGGAACTGGACCTCCGTTAGTTAGAGTGAAAAGAATCCCGTCTGTCACCCTGGGAAGCAACAGGAGGGGAACTGTCTTTTCTGAGCATGTGTGAAAAGTCCCGGACCCAACCTGGGTGTAGGGTGTGAAGTTAAGCTATCTTCATGTTATAAGAATCTCAAGCAAGAAATTACCATGATCACTGCTCCATGACCTGTGGAAACCACAGGAATCTAGACAGAAATATAGGCGAGGCTGCTCTGCAGGGAATTATCCACAGTCCAGGGCACATGGATTCTTATCAGAAAAAAAAAACAACACAAAAAATGAAAGTTTACAGTAAAAAATGATTAATTACATGAAATAGGATCAGGGAGGAATATCATCTAATACAACCCAAGATAATAAAATAGTTCATTGAATCTATTTAATCAACCCAAGAACTGGAAATAATAGAAAAATCTAAAAGACAAGGCAAAATAAGTATGTTTAAATTGAGAAGGGTAAAAGAAGATATAGCAAAAATGATAGGACTTAAGTGAGAGACTTGAAGAACAATCAAATAGAAATTTTAGAACTAAAAACTATGATCATTAAAATTTTTAAATCCAAATTCAATAGCAGATTAGATACCATTAAAAAGAACCAGTGGGCTGGCAGACTGGTTTGAAAAAATCATCCACAATAAAACACAAAAAGGTAAGAACACAGGAGATATCAAAGAGTTTAAGAGACATAAGGGTTGGCTGATATATTTGGAATTATAAACCCAAATCAAATATAAGTTCCAGAAGAAAATGGAGGGGGGAAGAGAGTAAAAGGAACTAGAGAAATAATGGCTATATAGAATATAGAATTTAAGGCCAATGACTCCCAATTAACATTTTTAAAAAAAGAAGAAGACAAACCAAAAAGAGCCACATAGTTACATACATTGGAACCAAAGTATTTTTTTTAATATATTTTATTGACTTTTTTTACAGAGAGGGAGAGGGGTAGAGAGATAGAAATATTGATGAGAGAGAAACATCAATCAGCTGCCTCCTCACACACACACACCCTCCAACTGGGGATGTGCCTGCAACCAAGGTACATGCCCCCCGACCAGAATTGAACCTGGGACCACTCAGTCCACAGGCCCACGCTCTATCCACTGAGTCAAACCAGTTAGGAGGGAACCAAACGTTTTTTAAAGGAAATTCTTAAAAGCTCTTGAATAGAGAGAAACCTAAAAATAAATGACAATTAGGTTGACCACAGAATTTTAACTAACAACAATGGAAGAGTTTCTCTTATACCCAACTAAACTATTGTTACAGAATGAAGAGGGGGGAAAAGGTATTTTCCAAAAAAGGCTAAAAATTTTTATCACTGATATCTATTGCCAAAAAAAAAAACCCAAAAACCTACTACTTGGATATGTTTCCGAAAGAAGCCCAAATTGAATGGCAAAAGAAGTATGAAGCGAGAAGAAATGATGAGCAGAGAAATCAATAAGCATTGACTCAAAACAACAAGAAGAGCTAATTTGGGAGACTCAAAAGCAAGTTAAATTAAAATACAAAGGAACAATAACATGCAAAATGGGAAGAGTTATTTTAAATCCTTGTATTTGGGGAAAGGAAAACCAAGAAATACTGAATAGCTTGTGGACAATTTTTATTATAGCCTGTGAAATACAAGGAATATATTCAAGGCAATAGAAGAAGGTAGAGGAAGTTTAATGAAACAAACAATATAATAAAGGGAAAAATGAAGAAAAAAATAAGGAAGCACATGGGTGAGATGTTCTGGAAAGTCCTTTGCAGGATCAAATTCTCAATTCAACCATCTCTACTGAGGTTGGGCGCCACCTGATGGTGACTGTCTACTCTTACAAGAATGAACGGAGATTTTCTAGGTGGAGTAACTGGGGACCCACCTCCAGAGCCCCCAATGCACCTCTGCCCAGCCCTGTCTCACAGAAGATGAGAACTTTAACCCATCTCCTGACTAAGAATTGGGACTGGGCACACAGTAAGTGCCTATTATCAACTGCATTAGATCACAACTTGTGTTTTACCAGGATGTGAAATCATCCGGAATAAAACACAAAAGAATAAGAACATAGGAAATATCAAAGAGAGTTTAAGAGACATAAGGGTTGACTGCTAATGGAAACAGGTTTCCCTTTGGGTGACAAAAATGTTTTATAATTTAAAATTCATGAATAGTTGCATAACCATGAATATATTTTTAAAAACCATTGGATTATATACTTTCAAATGGGTAAACTGTATGGCATGTTCATTATTATCTCAACGAAGGCAGTTAGGTATTTTAAAAGAGGATAGTTGTACAGGTAGATGGGACAATGTGATTACCTGCCATACTATGTTCGTGCTTATTTTTCTTCATGGCCCTATAATCCTATACAGATATGCTATTGACACACATATTTATATATTCTTCTAACGCTACATTTCAAAAAGAAATTAACATTGAAAACTAATAAAAGCTGAAAACTAATACTGAGCATTCAACTCAAAGAGTTAGAAAATCACAAGGGCATGCCAAAGAAAGTAGAGTGAAGGAAATGACAAAGTATGGATTTAATTAGAAAATCAACAAAGAAGGTCAATAAAACCTAAGGATTTTAAAAGATGAGTAAAATCAGCATCTTGCATGGAAAAGTATATATATACAGTATTAAAAATGTTAATGAGATATAACTAAAGAAATTAATTTTTAAATATGTAATATTACCCAATAAAGTTTAAAATAGATTAAGTAGACAATTTTATTACCTTTTATATATTTAAACATTTTGTTTTTACACATATCAAAACATACAGAGTTATGCATGTAAGTGATTGCATGTGACCATATATGTGATATTTTAGTGGTCTTGTCTTTGCTTTCTATGTCTTGACTTACTCCTTCCCCCACATTCACACACGTACCCAATGATATCTTATGTTTATGTACACATTTACTATGAGTAAAAACAAAAGGTATTTGATTTTCTTCTCATAATAATAAGTCCTAGGGCTACCAGCTAAGTACTATTGTTCTGGCCTTTCCTTTATGGTTTCAAGGTGGTCACTGCAATGTCATGCATCAAGCCCACACCCAAGTCAGGATGCAGGAAGGAGCCAGGACAACCAGTAGAATTCTCCATCCATCTCTCTCTCTCTCTCTCTCTCTCTCTCTCTCTCTCTCTTTCTCTCTCTCTCTCTCTTCCCCATATGATTTGATTTATAGGAAATGTTCAGAACTGGCAAATCTATAGACACAGAAAGTAGACCATGAGCTTGGGGGACTTGGGAGTGACTGCTAATGGAAACAGGTTCCCTTTTGAGTGACAAATATGTTTGAAAATTTAAAATTCATGAATAGTTGCATAACCATGAATATATTTTTAAAAAACCATTGGATTATATATTTTCAAATGGGTGGACTGTATGGCATGTTAATTATTATCTCAATGAAGGCAGTTATGTACTTTAAAAGAAGATGATTGTACAGAGTTTCAGTTTGGGAAGATGAAAATATTTTGGAGGTAGATGGGACAATGTGAATGTAATATTACTGAGCTGCGCACTGAAAGGTTACAATCGTGAATGTTAGTGTATTTCACAGTAAAAATGAGGGTGAACACATTTGTGATTGGCGGGTTATATGGGACATGTGGGGATGGTTCTCCCTGTATTTTGCCTACTCCGAAAACAGCCCGCACTGCTTCCCAAACAGGACAGGAGTGTTGCGATAATTGCTACCCACCCCCTCAAAGTCACCTCTTCAGGGCTCAGACGAACATCAGGCGGCCAGAGCTGAGGGTGATGAGCCACAGCCCCCCCAGGTGGTGAGAGCCCCAGTGCACACAGCCAACCCTGATGGGTCCCCAGAACACCAGAGGCCGAGGGACTTCATCAAAAAGTCTCTGAACCAGGCTCTCATTCAATAAGAGAGGATGCATCTCTTTTCTGGCACAACTAACTTACTGAACACAGCCGGTCAGATCAAGTTCTCTTCCTCAACAGACCACTGGGGAGGCCTTGACCCAAAGTTAACCATCAGAGGAGTCTCAAGTCTCTTCTTACAGGCCAGCAGAGTGGGAAGTCAAGTTCATCTTTGTTTGGCTTCAATTCCTTTGTTGAAGGAATTCCTAGCCCAGTGGTCGGCAAACTCATTCGCCCACAGAGCCAAATATCAACAGCACAACGATTGACATTTCTTTGGAGAGCCTAATTTTTAAAACTTAAACCTCTCCTAACGCCACTTCCTCAAAAGAGACTTGCCCAGGCCGTGGTATTTTGTGGAAGAGCCACACTCAAGGGGCCAAAGAGCAGTTTGCTGACCGCTGTCCTAGACCATAACCATTCTTTCTCTTTTCTCTCTCCCTTCCTTCTTGCCTTCCTTATTTCCTTCCTTTTCTTTCTTTCTTTCTTCCTCCCCCCCCCCTTTTTTTTTTTGTAGAACCATTTTATTTGTTCCATCCATCTCACATGGCCATCCCTGGCTGGAATGTGACTAGGGAGAACCGGATTGGGCATGAGCTTGGGTCAACACATCAACATTCCCTGCCATACAGTGTTCTTGCTTATTTTTCTTCATGGCCCCATAATCCTATACAGATATACTATTGGCACACATATTTATATATTCTCGGTTATAATGAGGCAAGAAAGTACCAGAAGGTTACACGTGTACTCCTTGCCTCCTCCTTGTATAAAAGCAGCCCTCCTCCTCCTGCTGTCCAGGTTCCACGCGGCGGAGAAGGCATTCTACAGAATTCCAACCACCAGCACTGCCCCTGACCAAAGGCGCCAGGTGCTGGCTCTTAAATCTGAGGTGCCACCCCCCCCCCCACCCTCCAGGGCTCTGAGCCAGTAAGAAGGTGGTGCAGGTGGCCACTTTCCAAGAAGACTTGGGCCTCCCTGAGGGTTAACTCTGGGTCAGGGCCTCCCAGTGGCCTGTGGAAACGTCCCAGAACGCACAGCCGTCTAGAACACTCCCACCACCCAACCGTCCTTCCCTCTTCACTTCATGTGGGGTTAGATTTGCATCACAGTCTGACCATCTTCTCAGCCTCGAATGACTCATTCTCTTTCCTTGGCTTTTGCGCCAATAAAATCCCTACAGTTTCACTCTGTGTTGGTGCCTGCTTCTCTGCGGACCCAGACTGACAGTCAATTACCCTGTCAGTACGGTGACTCTCTTCCTGCCACTGGCACCTGGACACAACTCGACCGTAACTTGAAGTTCAATGAGAACCTTGCCATGTCCCCTGGCAGCAATTTATAGGGACAGGAAGCCCCAAATCTAGGGGGACCACTCCTGTTTTGTTTGTAAGGAAAATACTACAATGATCTATAATGATAAAAGCATAATATGCAAATTGGCAGAATGACCATCCAGACGACCTTCCGAATGACCTTCCAGACAGCCACACTCTGACATGCACTGGCGCCAGGCCAGCCAAGGCGGGTGTGATGCAGTTGGTCAGGAGGTGCCTGGTTTTTCCTACTGGTGGCAGAGCAGCACGGAGAGGTCTATGATTTAATAGATACCCCACATGCTGAAGCACGGCACCTCATTATCACAGAGAATTGCCTCTGAGCTGGAGAATCAGCTGCAATTTTATTTTTTTAATATATTTTTATTGATTTCAGAGAGGAAGGGAGAGGGAGATGGAAACATTAATGATGAGGGAGAATCAGTGACCAGCTGCCTCCTGCACTCCCACCATTAGGGACTGAGCCCACCACCCAGGCATGTGCCCTCACTGGGAACCTAAACCATGATCCTGGTTCATAGGTCAACACCTAATCATAGAGCCATGCTGGCCAGGCACCAGCTGCAATTTTAGACTGTCCCAGCTTCCCAACACACCAGCTGCATGTGTAAGATGTGAATATATAGCATGGGCAAAAGTACGTTTACCTTTGTGAGTACACAGAACACAGTTTATCCTTGTATTATGATTTTATTAACTAGAGCCCCAGAGCACAAAATCTGTGCACTGCAGGGAGCTATGTCCCTCAGGCCGGCCTGCACTCTCTCACAATCCGGGACCCCTTGGGTAGGGTCCCCAGGCCCGGCTGGTGATCAGGGCCTATGGGGGCTTTCCTTCCCCCACTTGCAGGCAGCTGGCCCCCCATGCGGCTGCCACTGCTGGCGATCTGTGCGGAACTGCCCCCTGTTGCCTCTCTCTGCAAGCGACATTTGTGAGGTGCGATTGTGTGTCTGGCTTGAGCCTCCCTGTGGCTGCTGGCCGGGTAGCCTGGGCCTCTCTCTTTGGAGCGATTGATCAAGCACAGGGTTCCGCAATGGATCGCCCAGCAGAGAGAGGCTCTGCCCACCCAGCTAGGGCTCCGCAATCAATCGATCAATCGATCAATCACAGTGCAGAGGGTGGGCAGGCAATGGTGGTGCCCCCTGACCAATTGCATCACACCCGCCTTGGCTGGCCTGGCGCCAGTGCATGTCAGAGTGTGGCTGTCTGGAAGGTCATTCGGAAGGTCGTCTGGATGGTCATTCTGCCCATTTGCATATTAAGCTTTTATTGCTATAGATTATTGTAGTATTTTCCTTACAAACAAACTATAAACTTATTTTTACCCCACCCTATAGGTTTTTTTTTAAAATCCACAAATATCTAAACGACGAGGAAAATACTCCTCTCTCTCCCAATTAAATACCCGAGGCCAGATTCCCAGCATGCACTTCAGCAAAACAACATAATGTAGCCGATAACATTGAGAAGAAAAGCGGACCACCTACCTCTGCTAAGCCAGGCATGAACAAGACCTGCAAAGCTGTAAATCAATCTCACACTTGTCACTACTTACTTTTTGTTTTAGAAAATAGGGTGATTTCCCATAAAAAGGTGTTACTATGTAATGGCTTTATTTTCATTAGACTTAAACAAATTTCTAATGCTCTTATTTTTAATTTCTAATATAGTAAATATTGCTATATTTAACTAAAAGTAAAAGTCCTTTTTGGGGGGATGAGGGGAAGTGAGGTCCTCATGAATTTTTAAGAGTTTAGAGAAGACCAAAGAGTTTAAGAACTGCTGGCGTGCGTCATGAATCTGGAACTACAGTGGTACCTCGAGATATGAGTTTAATTCGTTCTGTAACCTTGAGGCGTGGGAAACTAGGAGACGCGGTAAAAAACGGGTGGGTCGTGTGCAGCCGGCCGATCCGCGAGATTACTCGTATCTCAACTGTTGCTCGTATTTCAAAGCAAAAATAGCTTGCTCGACGGCTCGTATCTCAAAAATCTCGTATGTTAGGGCACTCGTATCTCAAGGTACCACTGTATTGTTACCGTCCCCATCCTGCAGTTTAAGTTAGAGGAGTTAAGCAATCTTCTCCAAGTTGTGCAGATGATGTTGAGCACAGAGGTAAGATGCAACCCAGGCTGCCTGGCCCCAGGGCCCCGATGTCTCACCGCACCCCACATTGCGGGCTTGGGTCAGCCAATCCCACCATCACAGTCCCAAGAGTTGGCATCATTATCACCTTCAACTTGCCTTCTTCAGTGCCACCGAGTCCCTTCCTGTTCTTCCAGACCTGACACAGGCCGCAGGTCCTCCAGGAGCGGAAGCAGGTTGGCGACTGTCAAGGTCAATACCATGCTGGCTACTGGGAGGGGCGGGGCAAGTGGTCAATCTCACAGATCACCAGGTTGTTCCAAGTGTGTGTCCAGGTTCTCCCGGCTCTGAGGCTTGGCATTTCCCCGTGGAGTTGAACTTGGAAACGGTGATCTGATCTGAAACCAGGTTCTGCTCTCCCCCACGCAGGAGACACCGGCCGCCTGTAGCTCTTTAAATTCGAGTCAGTTAAAATGTAATGAAGTGACGTATTCAGCTCCTCGGCCTCGCTGCCACACTTCAGGTGCTTCTGAGTCACGCTCCGTACCCTGATCTGACCGAGGTCGCGGTGCTTGGAATCTAGTGATCCAGCGAGGAATGTGCTGGCTGCTTTGCAGGGCCATCGGACAATGACTATCGCTCAGCTGGTGGCGGTGGTGGTGGCGGTGAGGCTGATGAAAAGTGCTGAGAAGCAGCGTCTGCCCTTGGGATCAGCCAGCAGTTCAAACTCCCTGCCTCAGACTCCCAGGTGGGTGAGCATGCGCAGCCAGAACCTCTGCCAGCAGCCCTTTGGCCAAACAGCACTGGCATTTATCTCACCGAAGACTCCCCAGGTCCCCTCTGCAGGTACCACACGGGACCAGCCTCCCCCTGGGCTGGTGTTAAGCAGACTGAGGCGGGGACTTCTTAAAATCTCAGCCCTGAGTCTGTAAGAACCCGATCGCCTGAGCCTCGCCTTCTCTCTTCCTTTTTGTTAGGGTTCCTTAGGGATTCTTTGGGGTGTGCACTCCGAGGAGGTGTGACCGCAGGCAGGTGTGCATTCTCCTTCCTGCAGGAGCCGGGGAGAGGCTGCAGGGAGGTCCCCATTGGCCGCGGAACCTCATCCATCAGCGCGGGAGGGGCTGGCAGGGAGACAAATGTCGGCAGATGGCAGGCCCGGCAGACGCACAGGACGTCCTGAACTCCTCAAGCGTGCAGGCGGGCGCTCTCCCGTCACAGGAGCTTTGCTGCAACACGACTTCTCTCTCTGGGCCCCCGCCAAGAACGTCAGACTGGCGGAAAGTGCCAGAAGGACTGCGTGCGTACGCGGTATCACCTAGAACACCGGCCGGGGAAAGGGATCCTGAAAGGAGCGACACCGCAGGCTTCCACGCTGCGGCCAGGCCCCATCGGGGAGTCCGTGATGAGAGAAGGTGCTGAACCTCACGGGATCAGGCAACTGCAAGGCCAGCGGAACTTTCCAGAACCCCAGGCAAGGCTTCCACGGGCAGAACTGCAGCTGGACCGCTGGCCGAGCCCAGAAAAGCCAGCAACCCCTCCTCCTGCGAGGACGGCCCGGGACACATTTCTGAGGTCCCTGGTCTGCAGAGGCGCGTGCTTCCGCAGGGACGGGGCAGGGGGAGTCACCAATAGATGAGACGGTGGTTTCTCTGCCATGAAAGTCACTATGTTCCATTAGAGGTCAAAAGTGTGGCGATGAGGTTCAAGATCAACAAAGAAACGTGAAATTATCCGGGAACGTGGTAAAAACACAT